>JAABKK020026898.1:0-16659 GCA_011634745.2 Catotricha subobsoleta | reverse complement strand
TTAGCATGATCATTCCATTTTAGTTGGTAGTCAATTTTTAGCCCTAGATACGTGGTAGTTAAAACTTGTTTAATGGGAACATTATTAATGCTAATCTTAAAATCATTTTGTAAATTATTTTTAAACAATATGTAGTAGCATTAATCAGCATTTATAGTGAGATAATTATGATAAAACCATTCGCTCAGGAGTTCTAGGTTCTTTTGCATCATCAGAAATAATTCAGCCTTTGAATTAGCTGAATAAACTAACGCCGTATGTACCTCGTACCAAGATAATCACCAAAAATGAAACTAGCGACAAAAATAGGCGGGCACAGCTTTGACAAATAATTAATAACTGCAAAACAAAGTAGGTTTGCGTCCATGCAAATTATTGTTGTAAAGGCTCTGGCTACAAATGACCATTGATATCGTAACCATATAGTCAAAATCGTTAAGCAATCGATTTTCACCGTGGTTGCGATACTGCATTTATAGTGCAAATAAATAGAATCATGTAAAATGTTGACTATAGTTTCGATCGTGTACGTCGTAAACGATGGTCATCACTGTAGCTTTGTTGGAAAATTACCAAACGATGGATAAATATTACCAGCTTGTGTTCTTGCTTATATCTATGAATATGTGATCGAAATGTTTTATACAGCAATTTTGAAAGAGTACGCCGATCAAATTATTCTGTTATATAGAAAAGAAAGGTGATTGATAAACAACATTAAATATCATATTTATTTTATTTAATTATAGCTCAATTTTGAATTCGATATTTTCGCGCCAAAATGGTTTTCTTTTTAAACCATGTTCAAATTTGATCAAATTTCCAAAATATTTCTCAAAATGGGTTTTATACGATGGCACAGATTTACATACGAATGCATGCATGCATATAATCCACGCAAGTCAGGTTTTGGCACTTGCAGCCAACTCTGGTTGTTAGAAAAATCTTGCAAAATTGGCGAAAATTGCCTGTTTCTAAATGGAGAATATCTCTTTAATTAGATCATATTTCTCCATTCTGAAAACACTTTTGTATACTTAGTTTAACAGAAAATCAATTAAAAAAATGCATTTTATATTAAAGTAAAATTTAGAAAATTAAATACAGAAAACTGTTAATATTCAACTGCAGTTCAAAGTTTCCATATAACATATTTTGATCAAGAACGAAGCTGGTAATATTATCCATCATTTGTTAATAATTTTCCAACACTGACAACAGACAACAACATATTAAGAAACCTACTTCGGCTATTTGCACCAAGGCTGGGCGCGCTACTTTCACATTGTGATATCTCGAGAACAATAAGAGCTACAGAAATGTTATTGTGTGATTTGGAAAGGGCATAACTCAAAAACGTTATTTCTTTGATTTTTCTTGCGCTACCGCTATTTTTAGCTTTAAGTGTTAGAGTTAACCTACTGGAACCGGTAGCGTTAAGCTTTTGGGCTTATGCTCTTTCCAAATCAAACAATAACATTTATTTAGCACTTATTATTCTTGAAATATCGTGAAATGTGAAAGTAGCGCAACAAGTAGCGCGCCCAGCCTTGACTTGCACTTAATTTATGATCAAACTATAGCAATGAATAGTTTATCTAATACAAATATCATTATTATTTACTATATTCATCAACATTACATACTATTGAATACCTGAGAAAATAACTCATTGCCAAGCGCATAGTAAATTAACAAACTCATTGATGCAGTGCAGCTTCCGACAAAAAAAAATTGTACGTTACTTTTCTTGTAAGCACCACTAGTATTCTATAAAAAAAAAAGAAAAAAAGAAACATTAGAAGAACAATTTTTAAGTTAACATTTAAGCAAATCAAACTACGCATTTTATCGTTAATGCACTTCTATCGACATTAAACATGTCTCAATATTTGTGCAATTGCAAAAACTATGTTCGATTTAAGATGAAAATAAATAAATAATTTACCAATTGCTTGAACACACCCGACAACATCAAAAAACAACAAAAACTATTTAAATTATTTAGTTGACTATTTGAATTTGTTAAATTGAAAATGGTTAAAAATTTAATACAAACGGACAGAAACTTCATTATTTTTTCTATTTGCGCTTTCAAGCGAAAGGTTTGCATAAAATGATCCGATATTTGTGACTTTCAATGTCAATCTGAATTCAAAATTACAGGTGATCCCCAATTTATATACAAATAACAGAAATATCATTTAAAATTCAATCGAAACAAAAAAAAAAAACTACGATAATTTACTAATAAATCAATTAAAATAGAAATAGAAATATTAAAAAATAAAAAATAGATAAAAAAAAAAACAAATTCACGTCATATTAAAACATATATATTAGGGTGGTTCGTTTCCCAAAACGGTTAAATTTTTCTAGCTCCAAAAGCATTTTTAGATGTGACTGGGCCCAAAACGACTATTTTTAATATTTCCGAAGTCCGAATTTTTTAAATTTTATCCACCGCATCCAGTTGAATAACAAAAAACAAATATTGAAGTTTTATAAACCCATTCAAAAGTTACGGGGCTTAAAAGATGTAAAAAAGATAAATTTTTGAAAAAATCATCGATTTTCGTCATTTTTTTGACATTGAACCCGTATATCTCAAGATGTAAGGACCTGACCGGATTGACTTCTATACGAAAAAGTTTCAGAATTTAATTCTGCGAACAAACATTACTAAGTTTCATGAATTCTTTCAAAAGTTACTGCACTTACAAGATGAAAAAACAGAAACACTAAAAATTACAAGTTCAACTGGATTGGGTGGCTAAAATTTAAAAAATTCGAACCCTAATATTAAAAATAGTCGTTTTAGGTCCAGTCACATCTAAAAATGCTTTTGGAGCTTGAAAAATTAAACCTTTTGGAACTCCCATACAACAAACGAACCACCCTAATATATATATTAACGAACAATTTAAAAAAACAAACATATCCGCATAATGTCGATACAATTTTTTATATTCTATTCATAAAACTACTACGTATAACTTAGGGTGAAACACATAATAATAGAAAAAGGGTGAAATTTGTCGTATGTCAAGTTAACTACTGCTAGTTAGGAATACACACACGTTCAATACAATTCAATACAAAAAAAAAAGACAAGGTAAGAAAATCGATTTTCCATTTTCCACTTTGTTGTTAGTGTTTTTTTTTGTTTTTTTGTTTTCGTTGCCCCCCACCCCGTTCATGTTATTTGAATTTGATTTGAATTTTTTTTTTTTTTTTAAATAGAGTTATAATAATTATTATGAATATATATATTTTGTTTGTGTATATTTAATTATTAGCCTTGTGGTTTTTTTTTTAATGTTTTTGTGGTGCTAGGCTATACTTACTTTACCTTTACCTTATATTCATTATTTATTGTTCAATTTTTATGTGTTTCGTTTTTTTTTTTTAAATATATGTATACGGGAAGTGTAATTATAATAATGACGTTATATGTTGACCGAAAACATGGATGAATATTTAATTGATTTAATTATGTGACAATAATTATATTTAACAATAAAAACTTTAATACAAAACAATATCAGAGTTTTTTTGGTTTTTTTTTTTTTTAATTTCAAATTGAACATTTACAAATTCAGTGGTGGATTGCGGTTATTGGCTGGGTTCCAATTTTCATGTAAAATATGAAACACAAGACCCGCCTATACGGAATGAACTAATGGAATTTATTTTGAATTGTTTTTATTTTGGAGGCTCTCTGTTGCTACTTTCGCAACAATTGTTCACTTCCGATTGCTTTGTGTTTCTTACATAAATCCATTTTGTTTTCATTTGACGGTGCAGGAGGGGTAGTGAAATGGATTTTTGGATATGTCACCTTATAAGGTGTTTGAAAGTTAACAATTGTGCTATATAACATCCCATCTCCATTACCCGAGTAAGGCTACCTCTGGTATACGTGAAAATCCAACTGTTGAGAAAAAAATTAAGTTGAAATTTCATGTATAATCCTG
Organism: Catotricha subobsoleta; assembly: GCA_011634745.2. Classification (NCBI taxonomy): domain Eukaryota; kingdom Metazoa; phylum Arthropoda; class Insecta; order Diptera; family Cecidomyiidae; genus Catotricha; species Catotricha subobsoleta. The sequence goes on along the minus strand of JAABKK020026898.1, from coordinate 12,682 downwards.
TTTACCAGAGATAGCTTTACTCGGATAATGGAATGTAAGTAGCAAGAGAAACTTTGCAACAACAAATTTACTAACTTTCTCCATTTAGTTCTTATGTTTCATTTTGAACGCGGTATTATTCGTCTATTACGTTATTACGAATGAATTTATGAATGAATTTTAAATTCTCTACAGAATTTGGTAATTGAATTTGTACCAAAAACTTCTAAATATTATTTACTGATTTATTTTTTCCATTAAATTTCTTTAAGAAACATAATAAAAAAAAAATAATAACCATCGGTAGGGCTTCATTGGGTAGCAGTTCGGCACTGTGGTAACAACCGCATCAACGTTTTTCTAAACCAAATTTGAATACTAAAAGATTATTAAAAGTGCGTATAGACGTCGAATTGAATAGACATAGTTTTCAATTACTTTGGTAGTTATACGATTTTTATAACACATGTTTCAAAACATAATGCATTTGAAAAACAGAAAATAATAAATAGTGTTTTAATTTGTTGTATTGCTTGGTTTTTTTTATGGCTTCCATATGATGAATGTTGTATTGCTTGGAAAAATTTAAAATCATTCTTGGATATTTTTTTCTATTCATCATTCATTTATTGCCAACGTATCGGAATCACTTTTCCATTTATCAAATCAAAACTAAAACCGATTATATGAAAAATAATAAATAGAAATATTTTTTCTGACAACTCAAAAACTAGTAAAGCAGAGAGAGCAGAGCACATTAGCAAGTTTATTGTCGAAATGGACAAGTGACAAGCGACAAGTCCAATACACTTGTCACACTTTTCAACAAATCTATTATGCTTGTCGTGTTTGAAGAGCTTTCGCTATTCTTCAATTGTCGCAACTTGCTGAAAATCACATTAATTTAACTTCGCCCTATTTGTTTCTACTCGTCAGAACTTGATGTGACTTGTTAAGATACCATAACCGCAATAGAAGCGAAGTCAATATTATTGTTGAAATCTTTTAAACATGTGTGAGTTCGGTCTCTTCAATATTATTTTGAATATTGTCACCTGTCGCAATAATATTGGACAATAAACTTGGTAGAGGTGTTCTCAGCTTAACTCAGCCTCACCTTAGCCTTTGCTTTTTTTCTTTTCAAAAATGAAGTAAAATAAAAAAAGACATAAAGAAATAATGCAGCGTTTTTATAAAAATAATAATAATAAAAGACATAAAAGAAATATTAATCGACTAAATCGTCATAATCGCTATTAGACGCTTTCGTTTACTATTAGTAAAGTTCAGTAAAGTTATTAATACCAATAACTTCTACGGAAAAATCATCTATGAGCGACCCCCGCTTAAATTTGTAGGCCCAACTTTTCTTCATACATTATATGACCCCTTCCGGTACCAATATAAAAAAAGTTCAACCAATTTTTGAGAGTCGGTCATAGATGATTTTTCTGTGCGGTTCTCTGTTTATAAAATACACAAAATTATTTGCTATTTCAATCAATATCATACAAGCAGTGCAACGCTATTTTATTCCAAGTCGTAAAGCGATTACTCCCAAACCAACGGCGAAATTATCTCACCTTTTTTTCTGATAATCAGGGAGTACATTCAACTCACTTATTCGAATAAGAATAAGTGAGTTTTTATCTCTTTCTTTCTGATAACAAGCAGGGCAATGAAGAGAGATAAAAGCTCACTTACGCATTCTTATTGGAATAAGTGAGTGAATGCACCCCCTGTTAAATATGAAGCATAAAATAGATAAGTTAAAGGCAGTCAGGTTTAGTTTACAAATAATTGACTATTTTATTTATAAATTATTGTAATAAATTCAGGTATTGTTTTTCTTTTTCACTTTTAGTATTTTCTAATTGGAATTGTTTGTGTGAAAAATTATTGAACTGTGAGAAAAATATTTTTTTGGTTTTTATTTTTATTTATTATTTTTCGTATAATCGGTTTTGGTCTTGAGAATCGGAAACGTTGACAATAAATGAATGATAAATAAGAAAAATATCCAAAAATGATTTTATTTTTCCAAGCAATACAACAATCATCATATTCAAAATAATATTTTTTTTTTTATTGTGATACGAAAGGCTTTTCAAAAGGAAAACTCGCGGAAATAGCTGTGCTTTCGCGTTTTGAGCAAAAGTGGATTCCAACTTAATTTGATTTAATATATAGTCAATAAAATAGAGCTATGTAAGTGAAATCAGATGGATCACTCTGTTACTGGAGAGATTCGTCCAACGAATACGTTTACGGTTTCATCATTACTTTTACATTGGTACTTACAGTTAGTACATACTAGTGCAGTTGTGCACTAGCGTAACGTACTATACTAACTTCTATTCATACAAGAAAAACTCATCTTACATTTGATAGATTGAACAAATTGTGAAATAGTTCACGATTATTATTAAGGGTGTTTCACTATTCATTAAACGCATATTAATTGTGTTAAATGTGTAAAACGGGTGTATGACAATATAACTCCAGGCGAATTAACTTCGGAACAAAAAAAAAACAAACGAATTAACTCCAGAGAAATTCCTAAAGTTAATTCTGAAGTTATTGGATTCCAATCTTGCTTAATTTAAGTGGGCTGAAATTACTTCCACATTTATTTAGTTAATTTTTGAACATCTCTTACTTTTTTATAAGTTATACATTTTTATTTAAAGGAAAAGACTTCAAAACTTTTCAAACACTTCTAAATAATAACAAATCTCATTATTCTACTGTGGTGAAGATATTTTATAGGGAGGCAACATCTTCGCCCGTTCACAATTTAACTGAATACCAAAAATAATCATTCAATCTCCCAGGAAGAATATACGAGTATATGTCATATTATCCCACTATATTCATTTCTTAAAAATAGCTATTTAGAAGAAAAAGTTGTCATAACCTGGAATAGTTTGAAATTCATACCATAAAAAGGTATGAAATGGTTTATTTTCAAATTCAAACTATATATGAATTAATAAGACAAATCATAAATGAATTAATTTAACCTGCTTATCAAGCAGAATATTAAGTACAATTTATATACTTACCACTTTAATTAAATTAAATGCGACTAAAATATATAGTTGGCATATACTTAAGAGTATTTTTCATTTATTTCATTGCTGACAGTTTTAAGTTTCATATGAATGCTTTTAATTATTAATTTTTCTTTAAACATTTCGCTAAAATAAAATATAGAATTTCCAAAATTAAAATTTTTCAGTATCTCATAATAAGTTAGTATGTTAAAATTCAAAAGACTTAATGAATAAATTGTAATGTACCTATAGTACGAAAAAAAAACACACGTGAACTAAATCATCTTTTAATTGTTTTTCATTTTTGAGAAATTTGGCCGAATTATATACACTAAGAGAATTATTTTAGTTATTTTGGACATAACTCTCCAATAGTAACCATCAATGTATCTCTCATTATGGTTAATTTTACCCATCATTTACACTTGGGTAAAATCTACTGTTTGGATGGGTGCATTCGAATTTCTGGAGGGTTATGTCCGAAATAACCATAAATAGAAGTAATTATTACTAAATAGAGGCGTTATTTCAAAAATAATTCTCTGAGTGTAATGTAGCACCTCCAATTTCTACACAGAGAGAAATGAATATATAGAGTGTACCAAACTCTTTTAGATAATAGTAACCATAATTATGGTATGTTGATTTTACCAATAACGGTAACCGCATTAACTATCTTGGAGCAACAACCCCGGAGAGGCATATATTCTACCCATATTTTTAGTAACCTTAACCTATTCTGAAATAGTAATTTTTAATTGAAATGAAGAGTTTCGCCCATATGAAAAAAAAAACGATTTTAGTATTAAAATAGTATTGGATTTCAATACTAACACCTCTAGTGGTTGTAGTTTAAAAACAACGTTGCGAACTTCTTTATTTTTTGTGTGTAATAGTTGCCCACTCTTTTACATAGTATTAATTACGAAAAGAGAATTAATCATAGTTTTCAACCTCTCTGACATGACATGCCATATCATCATTACCCGGGTAGATTACAAAGGTAAACATCTCGTAAATTATATAACTTTGAAACGGGGGGTCGTACAGAAAATTGACCTATTATTGAACCCCATTTTTTTTGCGAGATTATTCTTTTTTCCATATTCCTCTCCGATCGCACTAACAAAAAAGATTTGGTGCAAAAAATTTACACTTTCTTATGGAATAGTTTTTCTTGTTATATTCATGGCAATTATTCACACACACACATGAAAAGAAATTTGTTAAACCAACCCTAAAAATCTGAAATAACCTTGCCGCAAAACGCAAAACGTTCTTGAGAAAATCCACGGTTAATTAAATTTAAAAAAAAAAAAAAAAAATGATCTCTACGAAACATATGTTTTGAAAATGCTCACCCACTTTCAAATACACGTTATTACATTAGGCATTAAAGAGTACTGCAATCAACACTAATGTATTACATTAAATTAACTTAAAAAAACATAGACTTCAATACTATTTAATTCCAATCCGACATTTAAATATGTACTTTCATAGTTCATACGCATGCTATCGATAGTCTAAAATTGTTGTTCAAAGTGAAAGGTTGTGGAAATTAAAAAAAGAAAAAGAAAATTTATACAATTGAAATAAGTTTCGGTCATTTGATTGCGACCAATAATTATGGAGATCCTTTCCATACCCTTTTCACTTTTAAAATTAATTGGAATTCCATTCGATCCAAAACGACAAAATATTAAATTGATGCGCTTATACAATTTGATGTGGTTTCTGATGATGTCTTCTGTTTATATTCCATCGGTAAATAATAATTACAGCGAAATAATAAATAAAAATCAGATATTTTTTATATTTTTTCTTTTTAATTTAAAGGTTGCGTATTTAGTGAATAACATTCGAGATATTGCAAAAGTATGTGACGCCCTGTTCTACAATGCCGGCATATTTATGGTCATCAGCCACTATCTGTTTTTTGTTTATCATCGTTACCTAATAATGCTAATCAAAGCAGATTTGCAAAATAATGTTGATAAAAGTAATATTTTTTTTTTGTTTTCTATTGAAATGTTGCTGAGATGTGCAATAACTAATTTAGATTTTATTTGATTTAAAGAAATGCACTTGGAATCAACTATTATACATTACAAGAAAACAGAACAATTTATTTCATTGCTGACAAAACTACAAATTGTGCTAAGCACATTAACGTCAGTCTTAATATTTGTAACTCCAATTGCAATCGGTATGTGGAATGGAGATAAGTCATTTCCTTTGCATTGGGGAATGAGGTAAATTAAAAATACTTAGGATGTGTTCCAAACTTCGATCTCAATCGCACTTTGCACTTATTTGCACCAGTAGTTTTTCTAAATGCGTTCCAAACGTTATAAGGCCAGCATTATATTCGTTGAATTATATGAAGGAACTGTCAAAGGATAATTAGTTTTATCTTCCATACATATTATTTACCTATGTTAGATAGGCCTATTCTTAGTCAACTCCAGAGTTCTATCATTTAACATCAAATTTCTACCAATTAAATCCTCTTTAATTGTATTTATAAATCTTCTTCTAGGTCTTTCCCTACTTCTAACCGCTTCAGCTTCTACCTTTGAAACTTTTTTTGCTAATTTATTCTCATCCATTCTACAAACATGTACAAATCATCTTAACCTACTCTTCCTTGCTACTTCATCAGAAACAACTTTCAAAGCTTCTTGAATATCTTCATTACTAATTTCAATTTCCAATTGTTCCCATACAAAAATAGCTAAACTTCCTTTACGCATTTCCGTCACACTGTCAAACATTATAATTCTTTTATAATCATTGGCAACACTGTTTTTCAACACTAGTATCTCAGATATTTTTTTACAAGATAATGTTAAAAATTTAAGATAAAATGTAAGACAAGATATTTATCTTTAAATCTCATATAAGACACTTTTTAGAAAATTAATTGAATGGACCCAGCTAACTTTTTTAGTTAAATGAACTGCAATTCAACGTAATTTACGTTGAAACATTTGAAGTTAGGCCCAATTTTTTAGTTGAATTAACTTCAAATTTACGTAAATTTATCGTCAATGTTTCAAATAGGACTGTAAATTCGAAAGTAAAGTATCTTAAAATAGATCTGATACTATCTCAGATACTTTTATCTGAAATATTTTTAAGTCTAGATATATGCAAAATGCAAGCAGTAGAAGTAAAATACATTTTGAGGACAAACTGCTGCAAACATATAATGGCGGTGCATGGCAGAAACCCTAAAATTTCATCATCTACACACAAATATAAGTAATTTTTTTTTTAAGTTCATTTTATACACTTTAATACAATTATTTAATGCGAGTAATTGCAAAAGTATTCAATATTCATATTCAACCATTTCTTTCGTTCACATTCTATATCAGATATATTGTATTGCCATTCATGGCATTTATGCTAATAAGAGTTAAATAACTCTTAAGAGAACTATTTCAAAAAAAAAAAACTTTTTACTATGTTTAGGTATTTTGAAATAAGGGATAATGAAATTTATTAGATTTAGGTGCATATTATAAATATTAAGGGTTTTAAACTTTAGGTGTTATTAAGCTGTGATTTTTTTTTTTAAGGAAATACGATATTTAGACATTGTGAAACCTTTGTGTGTTTTAGCAATAGTGATATTTAGAAATTGTGAAATTTTAAGGCTTGTGAACCTTAGTGATTTAGAACATTAGTTATTGTGATTTTTAGATGTTGACGTATTTAGGGATAATGTCTTTAGGGTTTCTGGCGTGCAGCCGTTTGTGGGAATTAATGCAATATAAATAAAATTAATAATATATAACCACAAATGTAGTGTAAACGAATTATATATACTTATAATGACCACATTTGCGATTGTACAATTAGTAATGAGTGCGAAGTGCGAGTGGGAAACGTCTTTTAATTAAAAATTAAAATTAAAATTAAACAAAATAATAACAACTTTAAAATTAATTCAGTTTTCCATTTGATGTCAAAACATCGCCTGGATTTGAAGTGGCATATTTTCTAACGTTTCTATGTTTAGCAAGTGTGGTTTTGGGGCTTACGTCAATAGACACTTATTTTCTTGGAGTGTGCTTACACATCTGTACATGTTACAAAGACTTACAGAGCATGTTAATAAATTTAAATCCAGTGACCGATTTTTATCATACGTACGTAAACAAACACCTTCACTAATTCAATTGTATTCGGTACAATCTCCGGTGCAATTTCGGGTACAATTGAATTAGTTAAAGTGTTTACTGTTAACTGTCGATTATGTTTCAGATCCAAAACCCTAACACCGAAGCAAAAATGGCTCATCCAAGAAGATTTAAGTAAATCATTAAAGGAAATAATTCAGTTTCATTGGAAAATTTTAGAGTAAGTGTATTCCGACTGCATTCCAAAAATTTACTTTCATTGAAGAATAATTTATTAATTTTCTAATTATTTTGTTAATAAATTATAATATAATTGAATATTAATGGCTTATAATGAAAGTGGCACCAGATATATTAAAAATGGCACCAGAAATATTAAAAATGGCACCAGAAATATATAAAAGTGCTAGATGTTCAGAATGGTGGAATGGTAGCCAAGTCGATCTGTACAGAATATGCATATTCTGCTGAGCCCTAGCGGGGGAACTATGAAGAGAGTGAAATAATGGACGATGTCAGAATGTTGGAATGGTAGCCAAGTCGATGTAAGGCAGTATATATTTCTGGTGCCACTTTTAATATTTCTGGTGCCCAAATTAATTTAAGCCAATATTAATTACAATTATTTAATTTCTATATTTTAGAATTTCACAAAATCTAGCTGAAGCTGTAAGTGAAATTATTTTCATACAATTCGCTTCTACTGTTTTAATGCTATGCACCACAATTTTTCAATTGATATTTGTTAGTATTCTCAATATATTTCATTAAATGTATTTATTCTTGTTTTCAATAAATAATTCCGGGTAAAAAATATACTTTACCTGCGACTTCATTTCACTTTATGCTATACTTTATAAATAAATAATGTCTATGTCATTAATATAAGAAATTTTGTCGTCACGCGAAGTTTTTGAAATCGTAATGTAACCATTATCCAAGTAATTTACACATGATGTAAATCTAACTTCACTCTTTTTTGTGGATTACATTTTATTGAATTTCACTGATTGAATTGTTAGGCCATAACAATAATGACTTTGGGCTATTTCATAAAGTAAGCTAGGCAACATTCCTGCAAGAGCTCTTGCAGAACGTGAATGCACAGCTGATGTACAACAGTTGCAATGGACTAGCTCTTACACAACTCTCACAAAACAGATGTGCATGAGCCTTGCAGAACTATTGCAATGCTAGATTTTTTATTTGTACAGCTCTTGTACAACTCTTGCATAAGAGCCGTATTTTCCACTGATATTTAAGAGTTGAATGTTAGCTGGGTAGCGTCATCATTAAATGAATCGATTGAATTTTCAAGTACTTGATGGCTTCTTGAACTACTTTGATTTTACGTCACAATATAACTTCAACTTATAACACCATAATTTCTAACGAATATACAACTATGAATGTGGTATAAATTTACTGAAAAATTTAAAAAATAAAAAGAGTATTTTTTGAAGTTGTATAAAGTACATTTTTTTCCAAGGATTAACATTGAACTTTTCTTCCAACTTTTATTTAAACATTTTTTTTGAATGAACACTTTCAGGAAAATGAAGATAGTCTTAACCAAGCTAATAGACCAAAGCTTGCTTTTATGGTTGTGGCGACAGCAATGTCTTTGCTAGTTTTCTGTTTGTTTGGTAATGAAGTTTCATTTCAGGTAAATAATTTTAAAACATAAATTTGAGCAGTAGGCCATTTCTCAATTCATAATTATTTACTGGACAAATGGTTTCCGAGATATTGATAAAACAAATTAAAAATGCTCGAACTAAGCGTTTTTTTTTATCAGCTCCGCATATTGGAAAATTGTGTTTCACGCCGACATATTAAAATTTAAAAAAAATGCGTTGACTCTCTTTTTTTTATGTCTTACAAAAAAAATACTCGCAATAATGTCTCCTACTTCTGAATAACTGAAAAAAGATATATGCGCTAACTTAAAGTCGCTTTAAAATTTATTCAAAAAAACACCTCTACTTCCCCCTATGTATACAAGTATGCATACACGCATATAGATTTACATTCTTTTGTTTTCAGAGGGCGATACATCTGAAGAATTGAGACAGAGCGAGTGAACAAAACAAATTTCAGTTCAATTTGATAAAATCGGTACTACCCAAATGCGTTTTGCAACTACCCATTTCATTTTGCAATTACCTCTTATTTTAGTCTCTGATCTATACAGAATTTAAAAAAACTATGTTTCTCGTCTCATATTCGGTAGTCATTCAAATGATTTAATTGAATTTAAATAATTCATGTGAAATGCTGAAACTATATAATTTCTTTGAAAGAAGTCCAATTTTGCCGATGATCTATTTTTTTACCAAATATATAAAATATACTTTATTTCCATTTTTTTAGGGTAGCAAAGTAGCGGATATAGCTTATCAATCAAATTGGGAAGATTTATCACCTCAACACAGGCGGTATATTTTGCTGATTATGAATAGAGCGCAACGTCCACTCTATTTCAATGGACTCAATTTTGTTACATGCAATTTGGAAAGTTTTGCAGTGGTAAAGCAAATAAATGAATTCAACTTAAAATTCATATATTCTAATAAAAAAATAAAAAATATTCTGGAAATTTTGTTTAAAAATGTTTTTTTTTTTGCAGGTGGTCAAAACCGCTAGTTCTATTGTGACAGTGTTTGAAAGTATGCAGTAATCAACAGAATATATTTATATTATTTATTTATATATGAGACTATTAGAATCAAAAACCGTTTATTCCATTTGCGTTGGCAGGCGATTTTGATCCTAATTGTATAGAGCGATATGGTACAAAATCGCTTGTCAACACAAATGAAATAAACGGTTTTTGATTCTAATAGTCTCATATATGAGGCCCTTATCCCACCTATGACGCCTAGCATGAGAATTTATGTTGAGAATTTATGTTGAGAATTTAACATGCGAATGGGCTTAAGTTCTAAATAGTGGGTTCATACATAAAAAATTTGTATGAAGGAAATGTTCGTCTCTAAAAATGGGTAAAGTTTCATTTCGTGTTATTTTCTGTACGAGCAACCGTTTAGGTGGTAAGCCCATTCGCATGATAAATTCTCACTATAAATTCTCATGCTAGCCCCCACCCTGTGACGCTAGCATGAGACTTTATACTTTATAAGGGCCTTATATGTTTTTAATTAATAGATTTATTGTTCACGTTTTGTAATGATTTTATTTTTTGGTACTCATGAATTTTTATAACAACTAAGATACTAATTAATTATTAATTTATTTGCTTTGCACACATCACCGAAAAATATTTTTTGAATTTTTTTACAAATTTCAATCTTGAAATTATATCAAATATTTTGCACTAGAAAATGTACTCAAACCAAATATACGGTTATTAAAAATACTTGCTAGAATTATGATATTTTTGGTATACTACATAATAGGGTGTATCGAGATTTTTCTTAACTCGCGTGGTTTGTTTTTCATCTAAAAACTACGCGGTTCAAAAAAAGCCACGAAGTTCTACCTTGTGCGCCGCTACATCACATCTAAGATCGCAATTATTTTCATAATCGTTTTAGCACGTTAATCAATTAAGACAAAATGCAATTCAGAAAACAATGGTAGAAGGTATGAAAAAAAAAATCGATCCACCCTACTGACATAATTTTTTTCTTTGGTTAAACCTGACACTCTCTTGTAACATTCGTTACATTCTCTAATTGATTATATATAATAATATAAGCGTACATCAGGTTGACACAATTTTATATGGAAATGCAGTATCTTATTGGATTTTGTAGCTTGTCATATATGTGTTGGTGTTTGGCCTTAATAGAAAGTATGACCAATAGAGTTGTTGGTTATGGCGCTGGAGAACCAGGAATCGAGACCCGATCAGGTCAAACATGAAAACGGTCCAGGCATTAATTTTCTAGAAAATACAATTGGATTCATCTCTGACTTGTGGGATTCTCTCTAGGAGGGCTCCGGAAGGTCACCATTATAAGTCTTTGGTCCCGTGTATTCTACTGTATACATAAAATTGTTAGGTAGGTGTAGTTGTAACTGCGGACACACTACACAAATTAAATATGTGTAATATGTAACAACATGATAGGTAACGTTTTGTCCAACTGTGAGAGAGGGACTGGGTGGCAATGGCATGACTCATTTATAGATTGATGAGCTGTGCATGACCATGGATGGTATATTTCTCATCATGGACACGAAAAATAGAACTTTCGGCGTTACAAAAAAAAAAATAACCGGGTACGTTTCGCTGCTTAAAGACACACCAGGCTGTGTTTTGGTATTGCCTGAAGAAATATGTGTGAACCTAAATTTTTACTTCACTTATCCAAATTTTGGAAAAAATCAAAAAAAATCTTAACATTCTCAATATTGGCTTTTGAATCGATAACCTAATGCGCTGAAGACATTGAACGTTGATGCTGACTTTACTATTGGATATATTGTTATATTGTAACGAAAAGCAAAAAAAATCACCAAAAGAACAACGCTATGTATGATTGATATTAGCACAGATATAATTTTGAGCTGTTCTACCTACTCGACATCCTCTAACATCTCTAATAATATTGATTATAGTTACATAATATAAGTAGTAATAGTAAAAACAAATACATTGCACATTTGTTCAAATTGCGTAAACAAAATTTTAAGTAAAACAACAAAGATGTTTTCGTATTATTCTCCACATATAAATTACCACCACACACAATTACTTTAACAAAGTTTCTCAAACAAAACCATTTCATTTATTTGCTTAATACATTTTTCGATGTAATTAAACTATCAGAAAATGTTTTGTCAACATCAGTATGGGTAATGTACATGACAAATTTCAAAAACTTAAAACATGTTTTTGTCATGTTAAAGTGTATTTAAAATAAATATAGAATGTGATGTGTTATGTTAAACATATTTATTGTATTTGTCAATTAACTAAATTTAAAGTTAGTGTGTTTTAATTTGTTGTTAACATTCACTCTGACGCAACAAAATGACATGCTTTCCAAGATCATCATTTTTGTCGCGTTAATTTTTTATGAATAACAAATTTATTTATAAGATTTATTGGGAGCATTGTCTTTATGATTTGCCTTGTATATGCGTCACACAATATTTATATATTTTTTATTTAATTTTTGAAGATGAAATAATTTAATATTGAGTTTTCATCTTACATATATGAAAGATTTTAATTCCTTATGGAATTTACACAATTTATTTATACTATACCATCACAGAATGTATGAAAACTATTACACGTTTTCAATGCTGGGTTGTTTGGCTCAATGATTTATTATGACTATCCTAATTAGGGATGCTTTGAGTGAAAATGTTTGTTTTTGGAAATCCACCAAGACCAGTCCAAAAATAGAAGATTGATGAAATAATCAATTTACAAAATGCACACACCTGCAGCCATATTCTAATCGTGTTATGATAAAGTGATAAAATGATAAAACGTTAAAAATTAACGATTTTAAGGAA
>JAABKK020026887.1:0-16662 GCA_011634745.2 Catotricha subobsoleta | reverse complement strand
AACAGATTATTTTTCAAATTCGCCATCTATATGTAATGTATGTATCACATTGTGGTGAGAGATTTTTAATCTCAGAGCATAACTTAGAGTATATGACCGCTAGGTGTCTATTGTAGAAAGTTCTTCATAGATTTCCGTTAAAGCGATTTTTTTTTCGATAAACACAAGATATATTTCTATTTTATTTTATTTATTGTTTTTTCTTTAAATAAAATGTCTACATTAATAATGTAAAATTTTGTACTTATCTATTACCTATTAATTAAAATGTTAAACAACTAAATATTTTAGTTAGTCTATAGAGTTGTTAAATGACCTCTGAAATTAGATATTTTTTCATATGACGGCATCTTCATGTTGAAAAGTAATCACACTTTTAGTGTATTTTTTTAGTTTTTCTAATCTCAGAGGTATAAATACATAAGAATGGCCGCTGGATGTCGGGCCAACTTTACAACTCTATTGCTAAACAACCATTGCTAGAACTTTAATGAATATTTACACTCATATGGTTTTTCTAATAGAGGGTCATCCAAATTGTAATTTTTTTTATGTCCCGTTGCCAACCATCCCCTTTAGTTGGGGGAGTAAAATTTTGCATTTGCAAGGGCTTACGAAAATTTCTATAACTTTTGATCAGACTCCATTGGTACCATTAGATGGAGAATTGAGTCGGCTAAAAGAAACTGTTCTTACTTAACTTAATTCTTAACATTGGCTGCTAGGGGTCCTTTACAACAAAATTTTAACAAAAAAGTAGGAAGTAAGAAATAAGAAATAACGAGTGTGACATGTGCAAACCTACAAAATATAATAAAATAAGGCAAAAGCTGCTATCTTCACAGCAAAAATAATAAAATTAAGAAGTAAGAAATGTTATTTATTGCCAGATTGTAGTCTTATTTTGTGTTATTTTAGAAGTTTGCACATGTCAAACTTCTTAATTCTTATTTCTTACTTCTTACTTTTTTGGTGAAATTTTGTTGTAAAAGACCACTAAATGGATTCAAAGGTGAAAGAAAAAGAAATGCATGACTTTTTTTTATTTGTATCAATTTTTGGAGATTTTACGGTATTAAAAATGTTATCGAAATAAAAGTTGTGGGAAATTTTATTACCTTTTCAACAGTATAAATTTGAATTGTCGTTCTGAAAATTTCTGAGCATTATGGTCTTTATTTTCATTTTTTGTGTCCATGGGCTCTGGTACTTATATACCATTATTTTATTATTTTTTGTTTGTCCACAGCGTTTTAGCAAAACGTGTGTAGTCTGTTAATTAAAATACGTACCATCAAAGTATTTAGTTCAATTTTTACGTATGATACGTAAGCCATATATTACTTTAGTTTCTATCGTGCCAAATTCTAGTATTTTTTAAATTCGTATTAATTACCTACTTATTTTGCATGTTGTTTATATGCAAATATTGTAGTACTTAAAATAAACTAGAAAGAGATTTTTTTTGATTTGATGTTTGGCTGAAAAATTTAGTTAATTTTAGATTATTATCAATCTTATAAGCGTATAAAACTATAACGTTAATTTTAAGCAATAATTAATATTAACCTTTATTTATTTAATTTTTGTTACTTAGTTAAATTTTTACTAATTTTTCGTACCAAAGAAAACCCTAAATGAAATAAAATAAAATAAGGTTATAATAATAATTCGTGCTTATATCACAACTAGGATTTATTAAAAACTAGTAATCGCAAATAATCCTGCATAAAAAGAGAACTGTCATTACATCTAATATTTAAAAAATCCTACAATTACATGGTGTTTATATCGCTCAAACTATAGTATTATTTTTACGACTTTTCGGAAAATTCTAGTATTATTTGCGCGATATAAACTAAGGTATTAATTTGTTATTCATATTTCGTATATAATTCGTTGAAATGTAATGTTGTTTACATGTAAGTAGTTGGCGCTTATGTCGTCATTTCTAACGCATTAACGCACTTAACTTAATATTTTTTCAGACTACATATCAGAAATTCTATTACCAAACTTTTTACAGACTTTTAAATATAAAATCAGAGCAATCAGAAATGGAAACAATAAATAAATAAATTACTACACATGAAATTTGTTAAATTGCTTGTATAATGTAGTTATTACCGTTATAATTTAAATTATTATATTTATATATAATGAGAAATGTTGTTTTCGTGAATATTAAGATTTTTGGTAGAGTTAGTAACGCAACGCAATCAATCTCTAATTAACTCAATTATTATTGGGCATAGTTTTTACTATAAATATTTTTGTAGTTAGCACATCTTTATTTTACTATAAATTATTATGTGCGTAATTAATTTTTTTAAGCGTGTTTTGTTGTTGTAGTTTATAGAGGTTTATTCTTCGTTTATTTTTGGAATATAAACACTATAGGATGCTGCGAAAAAAAAAAATTGAATGACGGATCACGGCATTCTAATATATTAGAATGCCGTGGATGAATATTGAAAATCTTGATTTTTGTTCCTTTAATAAGATAAAATTAAAATAAAACCAAAATACTTAAATTTTTTCCAATACGAATTTATTAAAAAAAAAAATTAACTAACATCTGTGTTACTCAAGAAAATCAACGCAAAAAGTCGTAGTAATTGGTTTAATTCAGTCACATGGTACGCACGTACATACCATGTGACTAAAATAAATTTATCACGAATTTCTGCAATTATTTTATGCGCAGTCAAAACTTTTATCAATATAGTTACATCATTTCGTTTCAAAGTAATCTAACCATTGTAGCGCTGCTGGATAATTATATCCATACCATTTCTCTTACAAGGAACATTTTCTTTAATACAATATACATACATATTTTATGATATACTGGAGTAATCTGAGTCATTGTGGTACCAATCTATAACCATCTTCGCTCTCTTCTGCACAAAACATTGAAAGTTAAATAAAGCTGTAATACATTTTTTTATGCACCGAATGCGGCAAGTTGATCACGACTAATCAGCCGGACTACACCGTCTAGAAAATTGGTAATACTCATGAGATATATCTATAGATTAAATAACTTAGCAGATTAGTACTGGTCCATTTGATCTAAGTGAGGTAAGTACTGATATAATTCGAAATGTCATATGGAAAATAAGATATTTGAACTGTATTTGTTACTAATATCTGTCTCTGGCTTTTCGTAATATATTTAATATAATTTTATTTATATAACAATGCAATTTTAAGAACTATGTAGGTACATATCAGATATAATCACTTTGAAAGTAGTATAAAAAATATTATAGTTACGGAAACGTTTCTACGTAACGTCTTCTTTGATCATACTGGTTATTTAAGAGTTTTTATGACAATATTGATAGATTTCGAAAGAAATTTCTTTTAGCACAGCGTTAAAACTCGTTTTAAAAAATAAAAAAATACATATAATTAATATTCAAATGTATGCAATTTATTTATTTCATTTTTTTTTTTTTTTTTTTTGTTTTTTGTTTTCATTTTTTATTTCAGTTTTTTTTCTTTTTATTTATTTTTTTCATTAACTGTATAATTCCAAGAATTTTATCATTATAATTATAATATAATAATTTATTATATTTCATTAAAAAGAAATTTATATTTAACATTTATATAAATTATAAAATTGCTGTTTAAACAGAAATACAATGCTTTTAATAGTTTTAAAGTTCACATTCAATTTATTGATTCTATAACTGTATATAAAAATTATAATTTCTACAGCATGCAGTATTTCAATTTGTTTATAATTAGTTTAATTCATTAATATTGTTGGAAATCAATACACAACAAATAGTTCATAGTATACTCAAAATTTAAATCGTGAAATAATTTAATTAAATATATAAAAAGGTAGATTTTAGGAAATTTTCTTCCTAGTTTAATGACTCTCTGTTTAAGCTTAATTATTTATTTTAAATTTATGAAAAACTATAAGCAAGGAAAACTTAATTGTATATTGTTGTAGTTATTGTAATTTCACAGATAATATTGACAGTTTTTATTCTTATTCTTCTTCTTTTTTTTTTATATAAATTCAATATCTTACTTTTAAAATTGTTTTTATATTGTTAACGATTATTTCATATATAATTTAATAAGCAAATATCAAATGATACTTATGATTAATGGAAATAAGAAGGAAACATCATTTTATGCAATCACATATGTCATTATTTAAGATACCAAATACAACATGATATTCAATATGCGTGTTATAGAGATGATATTTTTGTAATTGATTGAATTCACCAATATTGAATTAAAAATGTTTGATAATTTACAACAGTGTTTCTGGAAGAAAAACAAAAAAACAATAGAAAACCAAAAACAAAACATTTTTAAGATAAATATGGTCGATTTAAAATCGATTTTATTAAAATTTACTTTTGTATTTTTGTGACGATGCATCATTTGTTGGTAGAATTTGTTTTTGTGTGAATTTATATTCCATTTTCAATTAGAAATGAATCGAATTCAATGTTTCGTTCAGTATTTGATGGTACACAAACTGTAGTCACAACATTATCAGTTAAATAGGTTTTTGCATGTTTCGTTTCATTTAAATTAACTGGCGGTGATTCAGAATGTTGTTTTGAACAATTTAAGGCTGGGACTTGATAGTCCTGATTGGTTTTTCGGCGTAGCTTGAATTTCATTCGGGCTAATGGCATTGCATTGAATGATGCTTTAAGGGTTTCAGAAAAGTTAAATCGAAAACAAGAAAAAAAATATTTTAAAAATATTTTTAAATAATTATTCAATTTTATTTATGACCGCAGTATTTTTATTACCTGATCTCTGCGATATTGCATTCTTTCGTCTTTTACTACCGTCCTTCTGTTGACTAAATGGAGTATCAAAGGTACTGGCAGCAGTGACTGTGCTATTTCCAACGCTATTGATAACTAAATTATGATAATGAATTAGTTTTTTTTTTTTTTTGTAAAAGGAATAGCAAAAAATAGATAGCAGATATAGAGAATTTATATATACCTAATTGATTTACAACAGAAACGTTCAAATTTTGAAATTTTGATGACATGTTTTTTTGACAACTCGTAATATTGTGTATTCTTTGAACTATATTTGATTTGGCAGGTTTTTCAGGTGCGATGAGAAGAGTTTGTTGAAGACTTTGGTGATGTGAGTTATTTGTATCGGGAGTGACATCAGTCGTTTGTGTTTCCAATAATAGATTATGTGCTTTTCTTTTTTTTATATTCGTATAGGTTTCAGTATCAGGTTTAGTATTAGTTGCTGCGAGACGTCTTTTATCACTTTTTTTATTTTTTGTTTCAATTGCATTTGGAAAACTATTAACCACTTCTTTTTGTTTATCTGAGATATTTACAATAGCCTGAACATTATTTTCTATTTTACTATCTTTTTGTCGTTTAACTTCGCCTTTTTGTACAATAATAACGTCTTTAATATTTGACTTAAGTCCTGCATATAAAAATTTAAAGAATAGGAATTATTTTTTTCTATTTGATTTATATATTAAATATTTATATTTATATAGTTAATAAATTAATTTACCATCACATGAGATGTCTCGTACCGTAGTTATTTTGTTGCTTAACAATCGACCAGAATCGTCAATAGCACCAGATTCTATAAATTATAATTATAGAAATTTTATAGTAATGTAAGCTATTGAAAGTTAGATAAAGAATTAAGTTACCTGAATCTCTCATACTATGTGAATATGGATTCAATATTCGAACAATTTCATTAGCTGGCACAAGTACTGACAATGAAATTTCCGCATTGTTTGAAGTAAAATTTGCAACGTTTTCTGTAATACATCGTTGTATCATTTTTATTGGAGGCTTACGACGAGGGCGTGTCCACCTGTTACGTACACGTCGCGTTCGTCTAATGCGATTACGAGAAACAGTTTTCTTAACCACAGATGCAAGATTATTCACATTAACGGATGCCTCCAAATCAGATATATGTGGCTCATAAGCTGGTGACAGAATATCACTATCGGCGTCATCAATATCATCTAAACTTTCAGATAATTGTTTTTCGGAATTTGTATTTACTATTTCGTTCGCATTATTAACAATGCCATTATTCAAGCGTTCTTCATCCGCATTATCCATGCACGGTGAGTATGCTTCACCCATTGTACTGCTTACTGTGTTTGTATCATCGCCAAACGTTGATGCTGTCGATGATCTTCTTGGAATATCACCATTAAGATTAAGCTGTGATGTTGATGATGCTTCAAGTAACGTATTTTCATTTGATGGTGGAAGTTTGGAGTCGGTTACCTTTCGGTATGGCACGTCATCCAATGAATTTATAGGAACATTTTTTGAACTTGACATCGATTCAATTTGACTTTCAGAACTTTCACGTTCTTTTGAATAACTACCATTGAGAACACCATCTCCAGTGACAACATAGTTTCTAGTATTTAAATCATCTTCAATTTCTATTGGCACTATATTTTGTATTAACAATGTAGGTTGCTTACGATAAATAGGTTTTAACAATGATAATTGATGTTCAGGATCACCTGATTCTGAGCTACTATCGTGAATAGCAATAACCTCATCATCGAATGGAGTTTCTTCGTCAACAACCAAATTACTACTATTTAATTTTGCTATGTCTATTAATGATGAGAATTCGTCTGAATCCAGTAGCTTTTTTGTTAAATTAGCATAAGTGGTAGATTTTTGGGATTTTCCAGCCTTTAATTTGGTTTTATGTCGAACATTCAATGTTTTTCTTTTAATTTTCTTTCGATGTTTACAGTCAATCTTACCATCATCATTCAATACACTATTATATAAAACAACGTAACTTTCACTACGTGTAAATACTTGATAAAATAAATCGAGAGGTGCTTTTGTTCCTGGGAAACATGAGTAACGTCTAAGTAATTTGGCTGCTTTTGTATAAAATAATTCTCTTTTGTTAACTTTCAATTCAACATCCGATTTACTTTTGCCAATACATGATTTCTTTGTTTTCAGCAATTTTAGATTAGGCAAATTTTGTAAAGGTGCAATACTATAAATACTTGTTCGTACTGGGTTTGGTGTTGATTGACAATTTATACTTGGAGTAAATGATAATGGAGTTTTTTGCACCAGTGATGTTATATCTTGTAATTTAACTATTGGTTGTAATCTCAGCTTAATATCGTTTTCGCGAAGTTGATCAACTGTTGTTGATGCATTTGGAATCTTCTTCGGTGGACGACCGCGTTTACTATAACGTTTCTTATTCTCAACAATAGGATGTATTCTCGGTCTACCTCGTTTCTTTCCAACATATGGACTTGATGGTATAGTGTTGTCGAAAATTTCCTTCTCAGCACATAGATTGAATGATAGATTTTTCTTCACTACTTCGTTTTCCATATTTACTGGTTGTATTTTCGATCGTTTTGCTCTTCTAATTATAGCTAGTGGGGAATAGTCAGCTTCACTTTCTGTACCTTCATCATCAAATACAAGTGCTTTTCTTACATATTTCCTAGTAATTATTTGAGTGCATTCTGGTTCACTTTCAATACCTCGATCGTTAACCTCATATAATAAATCTAATGATTTTCTATTTTCAATTATTAGACTACACTCCGGCTCACTTTCTGCATCTCTGGCATCAAAATGACATAGTTTACGTGAAGATTTTTTGTATGGTGCCTCAATTTGGTTTGGATTATTTTTCATTATTGTCAGAGTTTCTTTGTTTGATACTGTCGATTTACGTTTTCGCACCGATCGACGATGCCTTTTCCGTACTAAATATCGATCAAAGTCACTATGCGTTGTACGCCTAGGATTTTTTCCAGTTTCATGTTCTGCTGATGTGCTAATATGATCAATTTGTGTTAATTGAACCTTAGCTGTGAAAATTTTTTCATCCAAAATATCACAGCGTACATAACAACCGTTAATTTTTTGATACATTTCTGTTGATTTAAATTGTCCTCTATGGTTATCGTTAGGACTTTCATAACTAAACGATGCACAATTCATCTGTTTTGATTGTACCGATGACGGAATTTTACGATTTCTTCCGTCATATGGTGTATTAAATGGTGCACCATGATCTGAAAGATATATTTTGTTTTAATTAATTGGAATAAAATTTTGATTATCTAATGCTAATACTATAAAACAATAAGCTCGCTTTTACTTAAATAGTAGATTATAATTTAAATTATCATCAATACTTAGAACTTATAAAAATAGATTTTTTTTTTAATTAATTATTCAGGTGTGACGGTATTAAATTATAATTATAAACGAACATTATACATGCGTTGAAAAGAAAGCGTATGGATTATTATCTGACTAGATCTTGTTGGTGGACATTAATTATACTAATTAAACTATTTCTAATAAAACGTAGACACAGTTTTACTAGCAGTACAAGATACCCTGCTTATAAGATATAATAATTAGAGTGATTTAAAAAAAATTGTGAATTTGCTGGTATAATAATATATGTGTATGATTCGTATCTTACATTAAAAAAAAATCACACAGACCACTGATAACAGTTAATGCTTTAATGGAAAAATAAAACCAAACAAAGAGTTAAATACAAAGTCCGATTTTTTCAATGGGTTTTGTAACAAAATATGCTATTATTTTAGTTTTAAATTAGAGTTGAATTAATTGGATTAAATTAAGCCATTAAATACAGATATAAAGGATCTTAGTTTTTGTATCACTTCGTTTATTGGATATGTTTTTGGACTACTAGCAGCATTGAATATGTTGTAGATGAATTTTTATAAAAAAATTATAGTATATTGAAGAGAAATTTGTAGCTTGTACTTACACAATAAAAAATCTAAATAGAATCATGAATTATTACCAAATATGTATATTGTTACAAAGAAAACGGTAAAATGTAAATTCTGTTAATAAAACGAAGAACGAAAATTTTGAAAGCAATTTATCACGGGATAAAAAGGCAGAATATGTAATTATTATTTTTTTCCTATTAATATTTCGGTAAAATGTTTCACGAACATTTTCTAATATTGATTTAAGTTTTTAATTATACGAGGAATGAAGAAATTGTTTTTTTTTTTTTCCATTAAGACCTAAAATTAAATTTGTATTTTAATTTTAAACTAAAAGATTTTATAACTAATTGTAGTCGCGGGTATTAATTGAATATAGTTTCCTCAATGCATCAATTTTATCATTAATTCTGCATAACTTAAAAAAAAAAAAAATCTTTCTGGACCGTTAAGCGTTAGTTAAATTCTATATATCGAAATATGTAAATATTTTCAAATCAAATAACCTTGGTTGCTTATAAATAATGAAAACATTCAATTTAAAATATAATAAAAATGAAACTAAAAAGAAAAAAAATACCTGTTTTTTTTAAGCAATTAAACACTGCAACCTCCCCCCCCCCCAATTTTTTTTTTTTTATAATATTAAAATACCAAATAAATAAAAATTATTAGCAAAAAAAAAAAAAAGAAACTTATAAAATATAATTTCTACATAATGTTTGTGTTGCGGATTATCTATGATAGGTTTAAACCAAACAAACATTCTTCAGAAATTAACAAAAAAAAAAAAAATAACTAATTTTAATAATTTCAGAAGTAGAAGTAAAAACATTGTCTGTGTGCGCTTTTCCAGCTTGTGATGTTTTTTTTTGTTTTTTCTCTAAATAACTTCTCTCGCTTTTTGTGAAAGGATAACAACTTATTTATTTATTTATTTATTATTAATTAAGGAGTTGATTGCAGATATAAATGTTGATCAATTTAAGGTTGATATGAGATTTCGATAAAATGTTGATTGAAGCTTTAAAACGCGTATGTTGATTGATGAATTTATTATATTTATGTTGATTGTTGAAGTGCACTTTTCTACTACTGTTTAATTTCTTCTTTTTTTGTTTTTTTTTTTAAATTAATTGTTTATTTATAATTTTAGTAAAAGATTCTAACGATTTTAAATCCGCAACGCAACGCAATTAAATTATTTGTTTTTATATATTAAGTGAATATAAATGATTACGATAATTAAATAATCAAAAGTATAAAATAGTTTTTAAATTTTAATATTATAAATGTTGAAAGATGCAGATTTTTATTTTTTTTTTTTTGATTTTTCGTTTTTCTTATTATTTTTGATTGTTTTTAAATTTTGTTTAGATAGCAGAGTAGAGCGTGTAGACATGCGGCAAAATATTGGTACAGTTTTATGTTTTTTTTTTCGTTATTTGTGGGTTTTCTGGCTATGGTTTTCTTTTTCAATGATTTTTCAATATCTTGAAATTATCTAGATGCTTATTTGCGTGCAGTAAATACTTTTCTGTTTCTGTTTCTCTTTCTGTCGAAATTCATTGTGCGTATAGTTGTTTGTGGTTTCATTATCTCGGTTGCTACTTAAATTTAAACTTAAAAATTGCGCCATTAATATAATAGTTTATAAATGTTTCACAGCCAACATCATATTTTTTTCTTAAATTTTAATCATCATCTTGTGACATAATTTTAAAATAAACTATGTTCTGATACCAAACTAAACATCATTTTCAGTTTAATAATAATTAATTTCGTTTTATCTTTATCAAAATATATTTTTTTTAAATCACTTTTCATTCATTTAAGTCAATTAAATTCTTTTTTTTTTTAAAAAAAAAGCAATTATATATTTTGAGTTGATACAAATTTCCTTTTAATTTTATTATTTGGAATGAGACAATTGAGCTTTCTTTTGTTATGGAATTATTTGCTTCGATTGGTTTTCCGTCGTGGAGATTTTTGTTCATTTGATGGAGCTGCACGTGCTGCAGCTACACGATTTGAACTTCTTGTTATTCGATTGGATGCACTTCTTGAATATTTTCCATCTGTAGTATTAGCAGCAGCACCACCACTCATAACTTTTCTAGCACCTTTTGTACGTGGTGTATTGCTACCATTACTACGACTGCCACTACTTCCAGTACTAAGATTATAATTGGTTTTATGTTCATTAGATTGCATTTGTGGATTCATATTATTACCGTGAGCAATTGGAATTTGTTGTTGAACATTTGGATCATATGAACTACCATCAAAATTGTGCACTAACTCATTTAGAAAAACAGCTTGTTTTTCGGGTAAATTTATGAGACTATTTTGTATATAATTGTGATAATTTTGAGGACTCATCTGATAATTTCCCACATTAAACATATCAAAGTTAGTGTGTGGTTTTTGATGTGCTGGTGATGGTTGGATGCTATAAGTTGTGGTGTATGGTGAATTCGGATGGAAAGTTTGTCTATATTGTATTGTATTTGGATTCACATTAAAACCAACACCTGAATCAGATTGCATCGCTTGCATTGAAGATGGAATATTATAGGGTTCGGGCTCTGTTTGCACCATTCCACAATTAATGTTACTATTATTAGTCGAATTGGGTTGACCCATATTATTGTTTGAATTATTTAATGATTGTTGCTGTGGAATGATATTAAATGTAGTTTCAATTCCAACATGTTGTCCTGTTTGATTACGTGATGGACCAACCGATGTATTCGAGGAAGAATTATTAGCTGTGGCCATAACTGTTGGATTTGTGCCATTGTTAATTACCATTGTTGGTTGTGGTACTATATTAAATGTAACAGGGGTTATTTCTTTTAACTGGGCAGGTGTTTTAAACGTTGAATATGCCCGATATGGTAAATATTCGACAATATTTGCAATGCTCAACATTGGTGTAGGTGGATATGACACACATTCTACATGTGTTATAGCCGGATTTTGATTATCTTCAATAATGGTAGTTGATGGTGGAGGAGGAGACGCAGCCGATGTTGACGATATTTCTATTTCACTCTGAACTGGTGGTATTAATAATGGTGATTCACTTTGCCTTTCTAAATCATAAATTTCATCTTTGATCGGTTTCATCGTGTCATTGTATACCGTACACTTTCGCCTCTTTTTAAGGGGAAGCGATGATTCACCTTCATCAACATTTAGCTCTCGAGAATTTTGTTCACGAAATCTATTTGCTTCGCTGCCTAATCGTTTAATAGATGATTTTGTTGGATTATCTTCACTAATATTTTTTAAATAATTTCCTAATTGTTTAAATATTGTCATCAAATGTTCACGATCATATTCTATGTTATCGTCACTGTTACTAGAGATTGATGTTAATTTATCACAAGAATCCGTTTGTTCGTCAATTATGCATTGCTCATTAGCAGCAAGTGTACTTGTTGATGTTAATAATGATTCAATTTGTGATAATTTTACATCTTTTAATGATGAATAATCACGAGCATTTATTTTTGGAACAATATTATTTGTAGCACTTAATGGAAGTACAGAAGAAGTCGTTGCGGTTGGTGTTGTTAATGTTGTTGTTGTTTTATTCATAAGTAAGTTGTTATCACTTTCACAAAACGAAGAAGACGTATGTAATAAATTGGTCGTTGTTAAATTTTTTGAATCAACATCTTTATTATTACAATCAGACAACGGATTTACTACTTCATTTATACCTAAATTTATATAATCCGTACCTGAATAGAACACACGATATGGTTGCTGTCCAGAAGAACGAGCTGATTCATGTGAATTGATAGTGCTGTTTGACGAATTAGTAGCAGAAAATTTTGATTGTTGTAGTGGTGGTGGTGATCGCGATGTTGACATCAATGATGTATTACGTATACTCGATGGCGTGAACTTGTGATTATATTTAGAATTCGATGCAGTCGGTTTAATGTAAGTCTTACGTTCTTGAATTGTTGATGGTACAGCATCGTCTAAATTTGTAACATCTAATTTACTAGCCGGTCTTCTTTTCGCATTTGATATATAATTGTCATCATCATAATGTAAATCATGTTGATTAATAATATCATCTGCAAAACGTACAGACCGCTCGTGCAACTGTGTGCGTGGTGCTTTTGTTACTTTTGGTATTACTTTCAAAAATGTCTGATTAGCATCTTCATTATCTTCATCATCATAGTCCTCATTATCGTCATCGACATCACCTTCTTCCTCATCGTCATCATCATCATCATCATCAACAACAGTTTTCCCTTTATTTATCTTTTCATTTAAGTCTTGATCTCTAATAATTAGTTTTGTTGCTTTTATTGTACTTAAGGGTACAGAGCATTGAATTTTTTTTGGTGGTTCATTCGATTGATCTTGAAAGCCTACTATGTCATTATCATCACGAAACCAATCACTGCTTAAAGCATTGGTATTTGATGTACTAGAACTGGCTCTATTAAATGTATATTTTAATGGATTCGCAGGTTTTGTATTCAAATTTTTATTGAATTTCGGTTTATCTTTTAATTGTAGCCGAACTTCTTTTGAACAAAATACATCCATTAAAAATGATGTCGTGTCTTCTTCTTCTTCTTCTTCTTCTTCTTCTGTTTCCTCTTCATTTCTTTCTTCTTCATTTTCCAATTCTGCATCATTAAAGTTTGTACGTTTCTGTAATTCTGCACAGATATTAGATGATGTTTTAGTGGATTTACCATTATTCCCATGATATTTACTGCTATTTTGCAATGATTGATTTAAAGTTATTATTGGTGTTGAATTATCCTTATTATTTGATAATTTTGTTACCGAAACAGATGATGTTGCTGAAGTAGACGATGTTGCTGACGCAGACGATGTTGCTGAAGCAGATGATGTTGCTCTTTTCATTTCTTTGTAGATTGTTTTTTCTAGTTCACTTATTGATTCTGTCACATTTGTTGGGGACATAACGGAGCTAATATTCACAATATTTTCAACAATCTCAGTATTTTCAACATTTTCAACATTTTCAACATTCTCAGTATTTTCAATATTTTCATTATTTTCAATTATTTCAATATTTTCGATATTTTCAATATTTTCAATATTTTCAACATTTTCAACATTCTCAGTACTTTCAACATTCTCAGTACTTTCAATATTTTCATTATTTTGAATATTTTCATTATTTTCAATATTTTCATTAATTTCAATATTTTCAATATTTAAAATATGTTCAATATTTTCAACATTTTCAATATTTTCAAAACTTTCAATACTATCAATATTTTCAATATTTTCAGTACTTTCAATATTTTCAATATATTTACTACTTTCAGTATTTTCAATATTTTCAATATTATTATCAGCCATATTTTCTGCTAAACTGGCTTGATCATTTTCAAAGCATTCAGTAGCCATTTCCACATTTAATTGTTGTTTTGAAGCAACTGCAACTGTCAACAATTGTTCCGCTGCCAATTCACTACAACTACTACTGCTACCCGCCACTTTTAATAAATCAGCTTTTTCTGTTATAACATTAATCACTGTACTTTCAACGCGGGAATCATTATCAATGCCACCGGTATTTTCATAAACGACAGCATCGCTTACTTGCTCCTCTTCATCTAAACCAGTATCGGAAGAGCATTGCGATACGTCAAAATTATTATTTGAATTGATACCTACTTCTTCCCGATTCATGATAACACATCCACTATCACAGCTTGGTGAAGCAATTTTTAATGTTGTTAAAGTTTCAGTCGCACTTATGTCATCCGTTTCATCAATAACAATAGTACGCTTACTACTGTCAACATCATCATCAATTACAATAATATCATCAGATATTACAGCAACTTCTAGCCGTTGATCGACCGTTACTGGTTTCATTTTAGCTTTGGCTACCAGATCCGGTAACCACGATATATAATGCCTGGCAATATCCGTTTCATCGAACATTTCATCGGTTAAATCAATAAAATCTTCTACGGATTCGATATTTGACGTTTCATTATCAATGGGTTCCAATTTCAGACCGGTTGGTATAATTTTTGATGGTGCTTCATCTTCATCATCACTGAGTATTACTACCTCCTGAAAGAAAAATTTAAATACTTTAAATTTGTACAGTTTTTATTGCTGCTAATATATTCAGAATTTTTTAAATATTCTTGATATTACCTAAAAATTTAAATACATATGAAAAATGGTGAAAATAAAAATGTGATAATAAAAAAATAAAAGTTATAAATAAAAAAAGTCGTGATGTTATAAAAATTTATGTGGCAGACATGCCAAATGATTGAAAAATACTTATTAATAAATTTCATGTTAATTTATTTAACTGCCGTATTTGAAATCAGAAAAATTGTTTTCGCCCAAGTGTGCAGACAAGCAGTCCCATTCTTTCTTCTTCAATGATGTTAAACTTAAAATTTATTATATTTAATGTATGTTTGTTAAATATTTTAACATTTTTTTTGATTATAACATTAATAAATTGCAACAGTAAGGTTTTCATTTCATTCTATATAAACGTTATTGAAACTTATAATAACTATATACTTATTAAATGTCTTTTTTTTTTGAAAAGAGACTGTATCAAAAACCAAGAATAAGAAAGGAAATGCATGGGAACATAGTGGTTTTTTCGAGGGAGATATCTTAACAACATTAGACACACGAAATGGTTTATCAGATGAAAAAACTCGTTGGCCGAATAAAGTTTTACCAATTGTTATCAGTCCTCGGTATAGTATGTTTTAACATCAAATGATTATTTATTCATTTTAAAAAAAATTGAAAATATATTAAAATTATTGTTATGGATTACATACAGCATTTGCACAGCGTAGTCTTATACTTGAAGCAGCTGAAACTATTAATTCTATAAGTTGTGTTTATATACGGCCGAAAAAAATACTAGAAACTAATTATATCTCAATAGCAGTAAGTGATTTTCATTCTTAAACTTAGAATTAGGTGAAAATATTTTTTAATAATTTATATAAATAAAAATAAGGATCGAAAGAAAGGATGTTCCTCTTTTATCGGATTTCAAAATAATGGTGAACAGGAGATGAATTTAAGCGAAGATTGTTTTCAAACAATTGGCACTATTATTCATGAGTTTTTGCATTGCTTAGGCTTTGTTCATCAGCATTGTGCACCCGAACGTGATGAATATGTGCATATAAGATGGGATAATATCGATAAAGGTTTTGTTTTTCATATTTTGAAATGGATACGTATTTTTTTATAAAATAAATTTCGATTACTAACTATAATGGAAAATTTCAGAATTTTATGATAATTTTTTAAAATATCCAGCCGAGGAAGTGACAAATTTTGGAATTGAATATGATGCAGCTAGTGTTATGCACTATAGTGCATATGCATTTAGTAAAAATGACAAGAAAACAATTAAATTAATAGAATCCCAAACAAATGTCGACGAAGATACAATGGGTCAACGAGATGGTCTTACGGAGAAAGATATTCTTAAATTAAATCGAATGTATCAATGTTAAGTCCAGTGTTTCTAAATACAATGTATTATTTAAAAAATACCGTTTTTTTTTTAGAAACTTTTATATTTTTTAATTATAAAAAAAATCAAAACGAAAAACTTCCGAACAAAACGAAAAAAGCTAAATGAAAAAAATAAAACAAAACAATTTGGGGTTTTGTTTAAAAATACTTCCTTTTCCCAGACAATGAGCTATTTTCCTGAGATTCGCTGATGTTCACCGCTATATGCATACATGTATAATGGGGGGGAGGGTGGTGTTGTGTTACCCCCCCCTGAGATTTGAAAAAAATCTTACCCTCTGTCGATTTTGCCGAAAATAGTATCTTTTTTCAGG
>JAABKK020026886.1:36356-46568 GCA_011634745.2 Catotricha subobsoleta | reverse complement strand
TAATTCCATCCGGCGTTAATTCCATCCGGCCTTAATTCCATGCCATAAATTTCAGCCGGCCTTAATTCCATCCGGCGCTAATTCCATCCGGCCTTAATTCCATGTCATAAATTTCAGCCGACCTTAATTCCATCCGGCGTTAATTCCATCCGGCCTTAATTCCTCGGCCGGCGTTAATTCCTAGCGCCTAATATTTCGTCTATATATGGTTTATTTTTATATAACAAAAACCGTCTATTAAACTGTAATTGAATGATGTGTAAGTATACTAGACTTTATCTACTTCACTGGAAATCTTGTAACTTACCAAGGTATAAAAAAGCATACTTCATAAGGAAATATTGTAACACTATGATATTATATCTTCTTGTGAAAAAAACATTTTCATACTTTTTACTTTGATATTTGTTAAATTTGTTTCATACCAAAATATACTTTGTAATGTATATTCAATATACCAAATATACTTTTGTATATACCTTCAAAATTATACCATTCCACTGAGGATATATACCATTTTGAAACTGCCATCCCTCCCTATTCGGACAAGTACTTATACATAAAATTACGTTATAATCGTTACATGGCCTTAAAATTTCCTATATAATTCAACTTGATTACAGTGATTGTGTCCAATTTAAGGACTTCTGCACTAGGGTGGATCGATTTTTTTTTCATAGAAGTCCAAATGCAAGTGCAACTCAAAGATCAATGGTAGAAGGTATACAAAAAAAAATCGACCCCCCCTGTTCTACACTAAATAAACTTTTACCGATTTTCTTTGAAATTATTTAAAAGAAAATATGCGGTAATTAGTTCTTTTGCACTATTATATACTAGCGCCTAAAATTTAATTTATAGGTTTATCATTCAGCCATCTGTGAGTATGCGATGAATTTTATAATGTCTACTATAATTAATTAATTAATTAACATATCGCTATTCTCAATGAAAAATATCTGTTAATCATTCTTGTAACCGCTAAAGATTAAATCTGTATACCAAAGGAAAACAAACATAGGTTAAAAAAAACACCCCAAAAATCACAAATAAATATAATATTATAAATAACTCAAAAGAACTTCTTGAAATTTCCTCGCTCCATACATTTATACGCCTGCTACATCTCGTATTTATTTATTTATTTATTTATTTTGTTTTATTTGTAATGAATCGTACTCTAGTGAATGTTAATAAATTATACGTTTTACCTAAAGCTAAGTAAATTACTCAAAAATGAAGTAAACAATAAATGAATAGACAAAAATCATTCTACAATGAATTATCATTATGTTGTGACCATAATGACTATATATTACTAGACCTACATTAAATAGGTATTTATATATATTTGTAATATCATATATCAATAAAAAAATTATAAATAAATTAGTTGTAAGTATAAAAAAAATATATAAAATATTTAAAATTTATTATATTTCCCTACATTTATTTATAAACTTGTTATTCATTTAGTACCTTTGTCTAGACCTAGCTATTTATATATTTAAAGAAAAAAAAAATACTAAATAAGCATTAAAAAAAAAAAAACTTATAAAAAAATACATGTCTGAAACTATGTATGTATTTCTCCTTTTGTTTAATAATGGGGTCAAATACTATACCGCCTTATTTATTATATTATTATTATTAAAAAAAAAAAAAAATTGAAAAGCATAGAAAATTATTAGAAATATTTGTAATGTAGTTGATGTTGTTTATTTAATATTATTTTTGATTGAATTTTATATTTTAAAATATTTTTTATGATAAGATAAAAAAAAAAAAAAAAAACTATGAACAAAAAGAATTTAATATTTTTTGAAATCTACGCTTTAAATTTTTAGAAAATTTAATGAGAACATTTTTTTCTTTCATTCTTTTTCATTATTCTTCTGTTCTTTGTGCTTTTCCATGATTAAGAAAAAAAAAAATAGAAAAATATTTTTCTTTAAAAGTATGATTAAAACGAATTTAATTCAATTATATTTTTTTCTTTTATTGTTATTATTAAATGTAATAGATTAAAAAGTTCAATGAAATAAGATTAGGTAATAAATTACTAAGCACAAAAATAATTAAAAAAAAAAAAACACCATATTAATATTTCAATAAAACACTCGCACAACGTTTTTGTATTAAATATTCTTAACAAACGATGAATTTTTTAATCACTTTTATCACAATAAATAATTAATCAGATACTATCTGATTTTAAAGTTTTATCGAAATAAACAGATTTTCTGAGCAATTTTTTACTTAGAAACAATTCAATTCATTTTGTCTGACTGATCATATTTTATATTTGAGTTGTGAATGTTTAATTCATCCAAACCAGCAAAATTACAACCAGTGATGGAAAATTATCGAACGAAAAGTAATATTATCAGTTTCGTTTTTGCGAATTTATGATTTTCGAATTGTTTTCTTTTATGGAAATATTAAGCTTCAGTTTATTCTCTTTACATGTTTATATGAAACGAAACTTTGTAATTCAAACTGATATAATTCAACTGAAGTTCGACATTGTCATAAAAAAAAAACATTTTGTTCAACAACCAAATCTCGAACAAAATTTGCTAATTTGCTTATTTCGAATAGTATAATTTGGCGGTTTATCGGTTAGTGGAACGATAAATTAGAAAGAAAATCTAAATCTGAAACATTATAAACTTAATTTGGTTGTGAAATAGTCACGAAATTTTATATGCAGTAAAATAGTGTTTTTCGTTTAAAATATTTAAGACCTTACGTTTTTGTAATGCGTTAGAAATAGTTTCAATCGATAATAAATAAACAAAACATATAAATAAATAATCGTCACGCAGCACAATACCCATACAATAATACCAATAAAGTATATAAAAAAATCACCATAAATGATAGAATTCTAGAACTATTAATTAACATATCTAAATAAATAAGCAGTTACAGTCAAATACACAAAAATAAAAGGTATAAAATTAATCATGAAAATTTATTTATTACATAATTCGTTCACATTAAATAAAATTGTTTTATTGAAACAATTAAATTATATACAAAAATTAAAAAAAAAAAAGATACCTGAATGATACAATAAAACTAATATTTAAAAATAGTAATTAAATAATTTGTGTCTCTTATTAAATAAATTGCCTATCTAAACTTTTTCACAAACGATAAATAATATTCAATTTTCTTAATGCTAGCATTTAATTTGGTTTTATCAATATTTTGAAAGGTAGCTATTTTATGATCACCGAATCGTTTCATAAAATCACCCAACTCTTGATTATGTGGTGGTTGATCTACTGTTGGTGCTTTTGATTTTTGTTCAGCCTTAGATAGCACCAATAATTTATGGATATCTGACAATGCTGCCAAAATATATAAATTACTTGTTTTAAATGGATCCGGACCCTCTGTTATATTATCAATATCTTTTTTCATTTGATCGACATCATCTTGATCAATACTGAAACCTTCATTGTGTGACTCATATCGGACAGATTCAATAGCTAATTGTTGTTCATCAAAATTTGCATTTGTTTTCAAATTAGCGCAAATCGATATAAAATAGTTTGAAGCTTCGTGAGGACTACTGAAATGATCGCCACTAAAAAATCGTACAGTCGATGAATATGCAGCAAGAATATTTATAAGATTATGTGAAACACATCCAGCTGGTGGTTTAGATGATATTTTTGAAAAATCAACGATTGATGATAAAATTTTTGGATATTCAATTGAGGGATTTGTAGATTCTGTAGAATTGTTGGTGTCAGCGCCGTCATCAGTGACTTCTTGAATAAGTATTTTTTTCATTTTGTTCTCCCACCATGGATTGAATGGAGGTAGTATTTTTGAAATATCATCACTGTGAACAATACTTTCGAATTCTTGTCGTTCGGTGTCGGTTAATTTTCCCCAAATCGCATTAGCATCATCTAAATTAATTCCTTCGAGTCGTTGTGGTAAATCAACATCTGAAATTTATTAAATAGAAATTATAATTACGTCGAATAGAACGTTTAAATTGTTAAATTCAAAAAAAAAAAAAAAAAAATTCCAAAGTGCAATACTAACCAGGTACTTCATCATCGGAATCAAACTCTTCATCTGATATATCAAAATCGGATATACTTGACCCCATTGATTGGCAACTTTCCATCCGTTTCAATATTTGATACATTCGCTTAATATCATCACTAATCCCAGGTATATCATCCAATGTACCACACCGCATTTGACTTTGCAAAGCCATTTCTTGCACAACACAATCTTTATAAAATGTCTCAGAACACTGTAAATGATCGTTTGCTCGATAGCACTCTACAGAACAAAATAAAATATTACAACGAGGACAAGTGTACTTCTGTGGTACTTTCTTACAACTGAAAATTCAAAATAAGAATGAATTAAAATAATGCGTGGTAATTGAGTTTTATAGAAAATGGAAATAATGCGATGAATAAAAATGTAAAAAAAATAAAAAAAACGCTTACATTTGACAAATATTATTTGTTGATGACATGGTTGTGCTCTATTTTCAGAATGATGAGTAAAGTCGAAAAAGTTTACTATTTATCGAACTGACGACACAATAACAACAATTTTTTATTTATATTAATAAATTACGGAATCAAAAATTTGTGTGGGCGACACATGGAATTCTATGCACGCAAATGAAATTTATTTTGTAAACATCTCTCTACATGTCAAAATGTATATTTAAAATTATTGCATAAATAATGAGCCGAAAAGTAATGCGTTCTATTCTAGAAATGTCATATTTCTGCTAGAAAAATTATTGCTGCACTTTTTGTGTTTGACACAAAACATAAAGTTAAAAGGCCAATAAACAACATTTTGTACTAACAAAAAATCAATAAGAATTCTCTCAGGTATTAATTTGCACAATGCAATAAACACAATTTTTTGTATTATTGAATAGACTTAAATCAAAGATCAATGAAGAAAATGTCAGGAAACATGAAACAGCAGAAGGTAATTTTGCCATCATCGTGTACAGGTGAAAATTCTTTGAGCTTAGATTTCACACCTTTCGAAATAATTCTACAATGGAAACGAATGCTGGAATGTGATGAATTTGTTGGTGCAAGGTATATTTTTATAATGGCAATAATTGGTTGCTAAAAAAAAAAAATATCAACATTCTATCAATTTTTTTTTCATAGACGAAGCAAACATACGGTTGTTTCCTATAAAGACGCAATTTACGTGTTTGGTGGAGATAATGGAAAAAGCATGTTAAATGATTTAATTCGGTTTGATGTCAAAGACAAATCATGGGGTCGGGCATTTGCAACTGGTACACCGCCAGCATCCAGGTCTGTTACTATTTATTTTGTGAAATATTGTTTTTTTTTTTAGAATAAAACAATGATAATAATCATCGAATTTGATATTTAGAATATTCAAGCTACATAATCTTAAAATAATATTTATTTAACATATTCCTATTAAAAATCCAAACTCAGATATCATCATTCTGCTGTTGTACATGGAAGTTCTATGTTTGTATTTGGTGGTTATACGGGCGATATTCAT
Organism: Catotricha subobsoleta; assembly: GCA_011634745.2. Lineage (NCBI taxonomy): Eukaryota > Metazoa > Arthropoda > Insecta > Diptera > Cecidomyiidae > Catotricha > Catotricha subobsoleta. The sequence goes on along the minus strand of JAABKK020026886.1, from coordinate 41,015 downwards.
TCTAATTCGAATTTGACAAATAAAAATGATTTGTTTGAGTATAAATTTCAAAATGGACAATGGCTAGAATGGAAATTTGTTGGAAGGTAACATTTTTGATATCTATAATAAAAACTAATTGATTCTTTTATTGTGATATACTTTTTCTTAGAACACCCGTTGCTCGTAGTGCTCATGGTGCAGCTGTTTATGATAACAAACTTTGGTATTTTTCTGCTTTAATTTATTTGTCATACTTACTTTAAACACAATTTCAAATTATAGGATTTATGCTGGCTACGATGGAAATGCTCGACTAAATGACATGTGGACAATGTCACTAAATGTAAGCCAGTATAAAATACTGCATGGCATATATTAATAAACTTTCATTTAACATAATTTACAGGGAGATATTCGTCAATGGGAAGAGATTGAACAGAATGGCGATCGTCCGCCAACATGTTGTAATTTTCCTGTTGCTGTTGCTCGTGATTGTATGTACGTGTTCTCTGGACAAAGCGGATTACAAATAACAAATGCACTGTTTGAATTTAACTTCAAATCAAAGACGTAAGTATTTTTTGTTTAAATTTGATTTCGTTACGTTATAAACTATTTTTTTTTTTTAAATAAAGGTGGCGCCGTATTTCAAACGAACATATTTTACGTGGAGCGCCTGCACCACCAGCAAGACGTTATGGACATACGATGGTACATCACGATAGGTAATCTTATGAAAGAAATCATTCTTTTCTACCTCAATAGAGATTTATCTAATTTCGAATTTTTAAAAATTAATTATTGACTTTTTACAGATTTCTATATGTATTTGGTGGTTCTGCTGACAACACTCTACCAAATGATCTTCATTGCTATGATCTAGATTCACAAGTTTGGTCAATTGTCATTCCGGAAGCAGAATCCGAAATACCAACAGGAAGAGTATTTCATGCATCTGCTGTTATTAATGATGCCATGTATATTTTTGGAGGCACTGTTGATAATAATGTTCGAAGTGGCGATATGTTTCGCTTTCAAGTAATTAAAATAATATTGTAGTTGTATTTTAAAATCATTTAAAATTTATGAAACTGTTTACGCTAAATAGTTCCCCAGTTATCCACGATGCACTTTACATGATGATTTTGGTAAATTTTTAGTCGAACGTCAATTTTGTGATGTTCAATTTTTGGTTGGATTAGATGAAGTTAAAATTCCAGCACATATTGCAATTGTTGCGGCACGGTCGCAATTCCTACGAGCAAGAATCTTGTGAGTTTTTTTTTCTCTAATAAAGTAAATATTTCATTATAAACAATTTTGTTGGTAATTAAGGTCTGCCCGTGAAACACGAAATCAACATTTGGAAAAACTTTTTGGAACAATTGACGTTCCATTTACAGATCGACCAATTCTTGAAGTGAAACTTGCAGATGCGGTACCAGAAGCATTTGAAATGGTTCTAAATTATATTTATACCGATCGCATTGACTGTAAGTAAACTTGTTACGGTCGTGCAATACAGAATTTACATGAGAACCTGCAATTTTTACTTACATTGATATAATTTATTCTTATATACCAAAATTTAAAACGTACTTTTCTATTACAGTTACGGATCAAAAATCAAAAATAGTTTTGCTAATGATGGACATTTACCAGTTGGCTGCTCAATATTTGATACCACGTTTAGAACAAGTCTCCATTCAATACTTAGAATTTAAAATATCGAAAAGTAATGTTTTGGATGCACTCTACTATGCTGATAAAATGAAGTAAAAATTTCAATTTTAAAAATGTGGTAAAGTCTCTATTTAGTATTTATTTAATTTTTTTCTATAATTAAAGATTATCCCTCATCAAAGACTATTGTCTTAGCTTTATTGTAAAAGAAGATAATTTCTATGAGATTGTAATGTCAAATGTATTTGTTAATTTGGACAAACCATTGATGGTGGAGATTATACGAAAACGTTTAAATCCAGGTAGAAATACGGATATAAAATTTGATAAAACTGCAGGTAAGATTTTTTTTCATAAGTAAAATATTTATTTTGGAACAAGCTTTAATGCAATTATATTTTCTTCAGGAACAACACTGGAAAATGATATGTCAATATTTTTAAAAACTGGTGGTAAAGAATTTTGTGATATTAATTTGATCTTAGACGAACATGTCATTCCAGCTCATAAATCAATTTTATCGGCAAGATGTTCATATTTTCAAGCAATGTTTCGTTCATTTATGCCACCCGATAATACTGTCAACGTATGGCCATATAGTTTATTTTGTAAATATTCAAAATATCTAATAAAGATTTATTGTTAATAAATTTCAGATTCAAATTGGTGACATATCACCATCACAGGAAGCGTTTAACTCACTATTGCGATACATTTACTATGGCGATACAAAAATGCCACCAGAAGATTCATTATACTTATTTCAAGCACCATGTTTTTATGGTGAATTTTTTTTAATCTGATTTCAATCAAATTGTAATTCATTTTTAACATTTTATTTTATTTCTAACAGGTTTCACAAATAATCGTTTACAAGCATTTTGTAAACATAATCTTGAGCATAATATTCACGTTCAAAATGTTTTACAAATTTTAGAAGCTTCCGATAAAATGAATGTGCCAGATATTAAAAATTATGCTCTCAGTATGATTGTTCGAGATTTCTCACAAGTAGCACGTTTACCACGAATGCAAAATTTAAGCAGAGATTTACTATTGGAAGTGATTGAAGCAATGGCTGATGTTTTAGGCGAAATACGTTTTAGTCAGGATTTGACATCGATCAGTATTCATAGCGATATATGAAATTTACTGTTTAGCAAATTTGCTATAAATATATTTCATGCTTGGCTACAAAAGCATAATGAAGATGATGATGATGATGATTGAATATAATATTTAAAAATATTTTTAATTTAAGTTTAATTCTTTTTCTTTGTGATATTTTAATATATAATTAATAAAGTAAAATCTAGTTGTAATTTTAGTTATATTACTATAAATAAAAATAAATTATTAGATCAATTTTAATATTACTAAGTTTTCATTTGAATTCTGTTGGGGCTTAATTTAATTCCTTTCTTTCTTTTAACTTAATTATTCCGTAGGTACTGTATACCAATTATGTAGCAGAGCAGTAAAATCTATTCTGAGCGAAACCAAAAACCGAAACAATATCTACGCGTTTCAAAGAAACATAAATTCTGAATTTGAATTTTGTTGATGTTGTGCATTGAAACAATTGATCAGACCTCAGTTGATGATACACTAAACAAGTAAGAAAAACTAGAAAAAAGAAACTAAAAACTCTTCAGGAAAACTTTATTACTTTGTTCGCTTTGTAACATTTAAATCCCATAAATTTTTAAATTTTTTAACAAAAAGACGCCCTTGCATCGTAATAATAAAATTGTCTATTTTTAATCCTAATCGCTTCCATTCATTGTTATTTAATTGTTTTGAGTATACATGTTGTCCGATCGCTCTTAGATTATTTTCATTATTTATGAAGTTTTGAATATCCTTAACTGTATTCAGTTTCTTAAAATCGATAGATGGCTTATTAAATGAGCTTCGGCTAATAGCTTCACCTAGATCTTGAGATGATGTTGATGTGATTCCGGAGTCGTTAGTTCTATTTTGATGATGAAAGTGTTCTATTTTGGTTGTGTTCACCATATTTTTTATATTAATTTTAGCTTTAGATTTTGGTTTTTTGTTATTAATTTTAGTTTGTGACTGATTATCAGCATTATTATCTTTTGCTGCTGGTATTGCTACTGATGTGTCATTGTTATAAAAATCATTGATTACAAATGCAGTTTCGTTTCGATTCAAATGATCTAAAGAACTATCAGTAATATTAACATTAGTTTCAGTAATCCAATCATCGCCCAGCCATTGATCTAATCGTTTTGGCAAATTATAGTTATCAGGTAGCCATGATTTTTTTTTATCAACAAAATACTTTATAAACGGAAATAGTTCATTATAGAATTTTACGGTTTTTTGACACAATTCAACACAAATTGACCAGATTTGCGACAATGCTCCCATATAAGATACAGCGGTATCAACGAAGAACGCATTTTCAAGAAAATACAAAAATGCTTTAAATGATTCTTTAGCGCACACCACGATTCTTAGTAAAATTTTAGCAGTGCTTTGCAGCCTCACCAAAAGATAATCAAAATTGGGTCGTGTTGGTAAACTCACTTTTCCCTCAACTTCATACATAGATATGGATCCGTGTATATTTTCAATTGTTTCGATAATATTTAGTTCTTTAAATCGACTTAGTGCAATATTGGTTTTTCGTAAGAATCGAAAGCCGTACTGCATTCGAAAAGAATTTGCTCGACGAGCTACAAAACGGGACACTAAGGTAGATACTTCGTTTAACCGATCAATGTTTTTGTAAATAGAGATGCCATCCTTAATCGTGGCTTTTAGAGCCGCTACATCTGTATGAGAAAATGTTTAAAAATTATATGATAAATCATGATTTACACAGGAAAGACATCAGTAAAACTTACCTAAGTCAACTACATTTTGAGATTTTGAGTTTAAAGCTGGTTTATTAATGTCTCGTTCATTCCAGATGCAACTCATTTTACTTTTTTATTGGCGTAATAGTTACGTATAATTATTTTA
>JAABKK020026886.1:6004-26416 GCA_011634745.2 Catotricha subobsoleta | reverse complement strand
TATCCCTTTATATTACACAATAGAATGAGCTCATCTAAAATATGAAAACCTTTAAAATGTTTCATACTCCATTGAGTGAATAAAGTGAGGTGTGTCATATGTGTAACATTCTTCAATTATCTAAATATTTCTGAAATTCTACTACATTTTTCTTTTACGATTATTTAGTACAAACATTTTACTTTCTGAATCTAGACAGAAGAGAGAAATATATTTGTTTGACATAAAACATTGTACAATTATTGATAAACTGAAAATAATATCTAATTACTATAATTGTGCATTGTTTTGTGAGATTTATGTATTAAATAAGTTATAAATAGTAAGCAGCTGGAATTAAAATCGATTAAATTATAAATAAGGAAATCATACCGGATGCAAATATTTCACCCAACTTTATCCAAATTGATTTCTTTGTATACATATATTGTGCAAAAGACTTTTAAAGTCACGTATAAACAGTAGATGCAGAGAGGAGAAAAACGAAAATAAATATTATTTCTAAAAAAAAAAAAAATGGAAGGTGAAAGATTTTCATCTTTTGCTTGTGATTATTTAACAAAAAGACCGCGTTTATCATCTACAAGTTCACAAATTAATATGGTTAATGGATCATCAACATCATGTGGTTCAATTGAATCTGAAGATCAAGATCGTGAAAATATCTCATATTTGTTTCCTATGTTTGAACCAACCGATGAAGAATTGCTGTCATGGCAGGAACGTCAAATAGCCAAGTGCATAGTTGATAATACGGTTAATCGTGTTGTGGAATCCTATTTAACATTTTTTGAGGAAGATGATGCTGATGGTGGTGTTGTTGATGTTTTTCCAGATTTTCAAGATCCAACAGCTGACTATTTTAACCCGCCGAATGATCAATTTGAAGAATCTGCTATTTTATGGGCTATAGATGAGCATGGTTTGCAGCAAAACAATGATGCTTTGATAGAAGAACAATCACAGCTATCACCATCACCAACACCGTCACCGCCACCTCTACAGATACTATCATCAGACGAATTAACATCCACCGAAATAATTGGCAATGACGTAGCTGGGCCTAGTGTTTTATCATTGGTTGAATCAACGATACAGCCAACCACTGGAGTATTTTCAAATAATTCTGGGGAAACAGAACATTTCGATTTTATGGAAGCAGCTGTTGCAGTGGCTATACAAAAAAAAGGTCTGGCACCTTACTCTATTCAAATGTCACCAAATAGATAGTGAATAGACAAAAAATGAAAATAAAAAATGATAATATAGAATTACAACATAAGACAAACAAAATTAATTAATATTTATCTTTAAGATAATCATTTTATTTAATAAATAGATTTTTAAAAAAATGTAATAATCTCTGATAGTGAAGTAATTAATGTATTCTAGGATTTAGACTTTAACAAAACAAAAAAAAAAAAAAACACTAAAAACTGATCTTACTTATTAATTATTATTCATATTTAATCATATAAATTATTAAAAATTGATTTATTATTTGAAAATACTGTGGCGAGAAATTTGTATTTGTAACAAATATTAAATTGCGTAAATATTAAGTGCAAGAAAAGTTAAATAAATAATTAAATAAAAATAGATATTTCTGTAAAATATTTCAATAATAGTTACATCATATGAGTATTTGCTTATTTCAGATTTATAACAAAATAATTTTGACGTCAAAAGAATAAAATTAGATAATGTTGACAATACGAAATTAATTGATAGAATTAGAGATGAATGTACATATAAGGTGCATGTAGTTTTGAAAGGTTACCATATATGTACTAAAAGTATTTCGACCTTATCCTACATTTCTGTAAGCATAAGTAACGTACGTATCCTATAGCTTGAGCTCATTAGCCTAGATTAAAATGTTTCCTATTGACCAAAATGGTTCAAACTTTTTCCAAGTCTAATCTGGATTTATTTCCAGCCCCTTAACTTCATAGATAGGAAAAAAACCATTTAATGTGTGGATTTCCTTAAAAATTCCTGAAGGGCAGGAAATAAATACAGATTGGAGTTAGAACCACTTCGGTAAGTAAAATCATTGGAATTCTTAAAATTTGGTAAAGAGGGGAACGAAGAGATATCGGAGCGTATAGCGATTGACGGTTTGAAATTCATTTGATTTCATGGAGCAACAAACATACGTTTATCGAAAGCTCATTTTTGCTAGCGTTTTGGCTTTAACTAATACGCTAAGATTCATCAAAGTTCTCGAAATTTTCAAAGCGAATATAATATATCTGATTAAATTTCTTTGTTTTAGCAAATTTTATATAACTATAATCAGTTTTTTCAAATTAATCTAAAAATTTGTGTTATAATATCATAGCGATTTTTACGGACTTAAAAAAATATATAGGCAATAATTAATAATAGTAAAATTAAAAGTAAGTAAGCCGGAAACTAAAATTTTAAATTTGGACCTTAATTCGATTTAAGATATCTCCTAATCAATATCTTAGTTTATGCCGGCACCTAGGGTTGCCAGGAACGGTAGATTAATCTTTACATTTTTTTCATTCACAAATAACTCGAAAACGGTGCATTTTATAGCATATCTGAGAAGTGCCTACCATGGTTCTGGTTGCCACATGTTAGATTTTAATTCTGCGTTGAACGAGCTCAAGAAGTCGAAAATCGATCCACGGGTGCTCTAAAATACACCATTTTCGAGATATTTGCCAAAAAAAAATGTACAGAGTCCTGGCAAATCTACCGGCACCAAATATCTAGAATTTTTATGAGGGTATTACCCCCCCTGAGTTAAAAAAAAAAATTGATTTCGATTTTTACTCCGAAGAGAGGAAGTGAAGACCTTTTATAGTAATTTATAAATAAGCGTATGAACATACACCAAATGTGAGTTTTGCAATGCAGCTATAAAATATTTTTATTTTTATGCAGTAATTTTAGCATAATGTACAATCAAATCTCATTATAGGGGTCAAATAAAAGTGAAAATCTTTAACGAATTGAAAAAAACTGAACGAATCAAAGTCGCCCTGGTCTTCGCGTACTTGGAAACTTTTCAATTGAAGGGCAACACTTCTTTCTTCAAATGTCAATTGTCATTCGTACCAAATTTAATTATACATGACAAGCATCATATTGCATTGTCTGAACATAAAATTTTTTGGTATTGTGTCGTCGAATAATTAAAATATAAAAGAGAATCGAAGAATTTAGTTTATAATTAAAATAGTTTGATCGTAAATATTATAAAAGTAAACATCGATTGCAAAATATTTTCTAACAAAATGGTGAGCATCATCAAAATATTTATTTAATAAATGAATAGAGAGATTTTTTTTGGCTTTGTCTTAATTCTATTTATCGTAACATGATTGTGCTTTCATCATAATTGTTTCGTTGTTTAGTTGTTTAGTTTCTTTAGTATTAGTACAACATTTTCATACAGAAACAAATTATTTCCTAAAATTTGGTGAACTAGATTTTACACAGAAATTTTCTTTGCTCTAATTATTTTCAGTTCCAATTTAATGGCTTCAATATGATGTTTCCGGACCATTCACGTCCTTTTAACAATTCATATCGATGCTATTCAGTGTCAATGCTACCGGGAAATGAACGACAAGATGTTGAGAAAGGAGGAAAAAGTAACAATGCCGTTATTCAAGGAACTAAAAACTAAAATAAAAACTAAATAAATTCCCATTGATTATTTTCAGTTATAATGCCACCATCAGCTTTAGATCAATTAACCAGATTGAATGTCGAATATCCAATGTTATTTAAATTAACTAATAATAAGAAAACTCGCATTACGCATGCTGGTGTTTTGGAATTTGTAGCGGATGAAGGGAAAATTTATATTCCGTATTGGGTAATTTGAATTTTTTTTTTCTCTTTATTAAAAACCATATAAAATGAAAACAAAATGTATATTTTTAATCCAGATGATGCATAATTTGCTCCTCGAAGAAGGTGATATCGTACAAATTGAAAGTGTTTCCTTACCCGTTGCAACTTTTTCTAAATTTGAACCACAAAGTCCTGATTTCTTAGACATCACAAATCCAAAAGCCGTTCTGGAAAATGCTTTACGAAATTTTGCTTGTCTTACAAATGGTGATTTAATTGCTATTAAGTATAATTCGAAAATTTACGAACTATGTGTGTTAGAGACAAAACCGGGTAATGCAGTTAGTATCATTGAATGTGATATGAACGTAAGTGATGAAAAGTTATTAACGAAAATTTGGTGCAGCTGAAACAATTAATATTTTTTAGGTAGAATTTGCTGCGCCAGTGGGTTATCAGGAGCCACAACGCGTTCACAGAGTGAAAGAATCTGAAGAAGAGGCTGATGTAAACCATCAACAAAATCATTTTGAAGCACTAAATTTCGTCGCTTTTTCTGGTGAAGGTAATCGTTTGGATGGCAAAAAGAAAAAATGTGATAAAATTGAAACCAATAATGCTGCAATGGTACAACAATTATTCTTACGATTCTAATTCATATCGATATTTGATTTTTTAACTAATGTGATTTATGCTTTTTCAGTCGTATATGCGAGGGATTCCCGATTATGATCATCCGTACGGTTTAATTCGATTTGATCGAACAATTAAACCGATAAATGAAAAATCTGAAAAGAAATCAACAAATGATGACGATAATGACGAAAATTCAAATGGTTTTAAAACATTTCAAGGTCCTGGTTTCTCACTACGAAGGACACGAAAATAAATTTTAATTTATTTAATGAAATATTTAAAATTAAACTATATTAGTCGATTTCGTTTTCTTAACTTTAGTAAAAAATAGTAAATTTTTTGTCGCCTTCATTCTTATAAAATTAAGTAAGTTAGAAAGCGACAAAAAAATTACTATATTAAATAATAAAGTAAAGAAAACGAAAGCGATTATCATCGTAAATATGTAATATACACCTTTTGAATAAATTTACGGTTTTTGTATTAAAAATGGTGTAGTTTAGTAAATATAGTTTTAAGTTTTAAGCGTATGGTAGCGGAATGTCATTCTAACAGATGATGGTGCAGTAAAAGAAAATCTTTAATTACATACTTATTATTACACCTTATTATTTTTATCATCAGTTGCTAATTAGCTTTCATCTTATTTCTATTTGAAGCCATTTTTCTTTGTTCTCTTGTTTCATAATTAGTATCTATTCCGTCCACTTATTCATTCTGGCGTTACGTTCTTCGCCACATTTATTTTCTAATAAAGGTATTGGGTAGCTTAAATGTCATAATTAACCTAACTTACAATAAAATGTTATCTAAAATTTTGTGAAAAAAAAAGAAAAATATTGAAAATAGATTTGTCAATTAAAGTTTTAATATTTATTAAGAAATAATTAAAAAAAATGGCGACAAAAATATTTCGCATTAAAAATCAGTTATTTCAATCATACGAAAATAGCACAAATACAATTAAAACAAAACTGAACGATGTTCAAGAAATTGTCAATAAAATCGAAGTGCCTGCTAAATTTAAGGGAACAATTGTTGAAAAATGGATTGGCTACTGGAAACAATTATCCATTGATTATCGTGATGTATTCTTAGATGTTGGAAGACAAATTAAAAAGAGACCAATACGATCATCATTTTATGGAATTACAGCTGCATCAGCATATTATTGTACCAAACATAATCCAAATGAAACTGATTTTTTTCAACAGTTAAGACAATACAATACAGATATGGTATTAGTTAATGAGACTTGTCATAATCCTAGCTCGGCTCAACATTTAAAATTTATTGAACGCTGTATAAATGAGGGTATTTTAAGAAGAATAAATTTGGGCGTATTTTCATTGCTATGGCTGGATAATTACGATAAAGGGTTAGGACTTTATAAGGTTACTTGTACATATTTACAACCGGAGTATTTAACATGGCATAAACGGATTATTGATATTGGTTTCTTAGATATATGGTGGAAATTACGAGAGAAAATGGTTGATTATGACATAAATATTGACACATTATAATATTAAAGATTAATTTGAATTACTTACCATATTATGTTAAATCAAATATATAAAAATAAAATGTAATTAGTTAATAAATAATATTTCTGTTATTTGAATTATTATTGTTTACGAGGAAATACGTTAAACAGTAACGTATAAAGTTTCTTAATTTGTACAGCTGTTATGAGTGATGTCATAAAAATATATTTATTTATTTTTATTTATCGTAGAATATCTTATTTACTTCAAAATACTTAACCATATATAAATTATGTTACCTTGAAAACGTTACCTATATATTTTAATAACGTAGTGGTGGAATCGCCACATCATAATAAACTGTTTAAAGTACTTTCTTACCATTACATAGGTAGATTATTTAGATTTACCCAATCTAATCCCTTGATATTTTTTTACACGTAATCGGGATGACAATCCTTAGGAAGAAAATACATGCTAGAATTTCATATATTTACTTATTTATTCGCCAGCAATGATAGAAGCATAATCAGAAATAATCTCTGTAGAATTGGAAGCTATTTAAGGTTATAGATGGCATAAGTCGGATACAGTAGTAGTAAGCAAATTCAATTGTGCACCAAAGTTTGCCGCTTCACCAATCATCAACTCTTCTGAGGAGCTTTTGTTAATAAATTTGGGTATTACAAAAGAAACTATTCCTTATTTTATAAAAGTTTAGCTACAAGCTATGACCTTAAATTATATTTACTTAAATGTATGCAAAAATGTATTTGAAGAAATGCAATTTTATTTATTTAAAACATATAAAATATATTTAAAATATATATTATATTTATATTTAAAAAAAAACTGATAACACGCAATCATACACATCCATTAAATTATAAACAAAAAAAAAAAACAAAACTTAGTGCAATATTTATTTTAACATACATGTAATTAAACTGTGAGATGTAATCTGTGGATAAATAAATTATTTTCAATTTTAACCATTTCAAATTATTTGTTGCACATGCTAAAAGTTTCCATGTTATTTCAATTCAATTCGATGAAGATTTCTCGCAGAATCCATAACAAAAAAGCATTTATTAATTGGTAAAATCGTGGATTATATTAATATATTATTATTATTATTATTATTATTTTGATAACATTTATTCAATCATAAATTTTATGTTTTTAACAAAATATTTTATATAAGTTATAGATACAATTAAAAATTACTTCCATATTATAGTCAAAATTAATAATTAAAAAAAAAAAACAAAAAACAAAAAATTGCATAGTTATTATATTTCCCTTTCATTTTTTTTCTAAGCATATAGTATTTCTAATTTTTTATTTATCTTTTATCTTGCATTTAACATCTAATTATAATTTTAACTAAAAAAGAAAAAAACTATATCCGTATAATATTTACAAAAAATCATCTTAAATAGGGAACTTAAAAATTCATTATATTTTGATTTTTTTTTCATTTCAAAACAAAACTTGATTCAATGAAAAATTTCGAAAAATAACAATAATTTTATACAATAATGGCCATAAATATTCTATTGAATTTCCCTTAAAACAATTGCAGCGATAATTCCAATTTCGTCATTTAATAAAAAAAAAAAAAAAAAACGGAAAAAAAAATGAACGATATATTATTTAATTTTAAAATGATGAATTTTAATTATATTAATATTCAAAATTAAATCAATATAAAATTCTTACTTTATTATATTTTTCCATTAATTTTGCATTCATGGAATTCTACTAAAAAAAAAAAGAAGAAAAATAGAAAGAAACATTGATTTTATCAATTTTATATTTATTGCGATTTAAAATGTCACGATTCGGTTAGAGTAATATTTGGGTATTTAGACAAGACTTTTGTGATAATCGCTATCACTACCACGATACAATTCAAAATATTGACATCGAAAAAACATTTTACTCAACCGATAGTGATACCGAATTTTTGAAAAATCATGTGATATCTGAATAAATTTAAATTATATTTCATCTAACTAATGTGTTACAATTATTAATATTTAATATTATTATTATTTTTTTTTTTTTAAATACAATCGGTATTTAGAAAAAGGCAAAATATTCAAACGATACCGATACCGGTAAAAAAAAAAAAAAAAAAACTATCAGAGAAAGAAGTTAGTTAATTCGGTATCGTTATCGTAGACAGTTCCAAAATTATTATGTCACAAGTCTTGTATGTAGATTATTTAATCAATCTAAAAGACTCTTGACACATGCATACATTTTCCGATATTTTAATTTTAAATATTGTAAATTCACATTAAATAAAACATCAAAATCATTATTAGCTTAGTATAGTTGAAATTGTGCATTACATAAAATTAAATTTCTTTGCATTATTTATCTAAAATGGTAAATTACTTAAATATTTCACTATATTAATATTTATGATTTTTCTTCTATTAAAAATTGAATTCTTCAAGAAAGATTTAACTTTTTATTTGTTGTATTTGCTATTTTCTCGTAGTTATAAAACAATTTTCGAATTGTGAAAAAATCACATATTCTTATATCCGATTAAAAAAAACATTAAAATTTAATTTTCTCCTTCCAATTTGAGAAAATATCAAATACAGCAAAGCACCGCTTATTATATATATTAATTATTATATTTACAATTTTCTGTTTAGTTTACATACATTATTTTACATAATATTTATCTTAAAATTCCTCATGTAATGAGAATAGTGGGTTATACGATTCTGTTAATTATAAGTTATCCAATCTGTTTAGTTAAATTGTATATTATTCAATATAATTAGAAAAAATTGTTTTTATATTTTTATGATGAAAAAAAAAAAAAAAATGTTGTTTCCCAAAATGAGACTCGAGAAAGTTCAATTCTTTGTTAAAACTTCTGAGAATCTAATTATTGGCTTTTTAAAACAATTTTTTAATCTTAATAAACTGGTCTTTTTAAAATGAATTAATTAACCCTAAATCCCAACTATATCTCAGGAGACCAGCTCATCAACGCATACCCAAATGGTGATATATACATGTATTTGTATATATTATATAATTTAACTTAAATTAATATAAAGCTATTCAATAATCAAAATAAAATGAATTACATAATGCTAAATTGCTTAGGTTTAGTAATATAATTTTTATCTGTTAAAATCAAATAGAAATAACGAAAAAAAAAAGAAAAGAAATAAGAATAAAATTAAAATTTCAAAATATATTACCTGTTGTAATTGTCATCATTGTATGCACTATCACTTACAATACGTTCTTCGACAATAAATTGATGATGATCATCGTTCAAATTAGCTATGGTTACTGTATTATATTCTTCATTACTTCCAGCTTGTTGTTGACTATTGTTATGGTCGCTATTATCATCCTGTTGCTGTTGAACATCATTATCGTCATGATCGACATCTAGTATTAAGTTATTTGAATTATTATTGTTAAAATGATGTTGATTTAAAAGTAATGTATGTTGATGGTCATCGTGATGATTGTTGTATTCGTCTTCTGTTGGTGGCCTTAAAATCAAATTTGATTGTAGAGGAATTTCACATGAATTAGAATTATCAGATGTAAATCCGGTTAATTCCGGTGTTCTAGGTTGATTTGTTACCGATTCTGGTGTATTCGGAATAATTTCCGAATTTGAATCCAAATCCATTGAAGCGGCATCATCTTGTTGATGTGGTGATGATAATTGACCCATTTCATTTAAAGTTTGGTGCGGTGATAATGATGCGGTGATTGTATGTGCGGCTGCCCTTTGCCTTAAAATAGCTGCTTCCATGGCCAAATTATTTATTGGTAATGAAGATGAACTAAACAGTTCATAGCCTAAATCTTGTTCAGATGCTATAGGAATTGTCGGTGATAATTGATTTGCGGTAGTTAATCCTACAATAGCAGTACTTGGCAATGATGATGTAAGCGATGGGTAAATAGTCGTCATAACATTTGATGTCGTTTTTGGTGCAATTGCAGGATTTGTTACGGTTATTGGTAATTCAAGAGATGTGGGAACGTTTGTCTGTGATACTGTAACGCCAATAACAGCCAAACTTTCATCTAAATTTTGACAATCAACATTTGGAGTCGTTCCATCACTTTTTGATGGCTGCTCTAATGTTGACATTATAGGTGGTAATGTTAAAATAGCATTTGTTTCGTTCGTTGTTGCTTGATTAATTGTTTGAAAAGCTAGAACACCTTGTTCAACCGGATCGATACCGTTACATGTTTGAATTTGAAGTACATCGCCAATAAACTGTTCTTGTTGAAAAACTTCTGTATCAGCTAAAGCAGCTGCTAAAATATCTTGATTATTTCCATCTTCTTCTATAACAGCCATATCGTCTGGTATTAATATTTGTTGGCCACCGACTAACCCCATTTCTTGATGACTATTTGCTATCGCTGCCAAAATATCTTGTGGTGAGCCTTGTAATATTAGTTGCTGACCATCCGCTGTTATCAGTTGTGGCATTTCACCGCCAGCCGTTAGTTGTAATAAACTTTGTTGGTCGAGTAATATTTGTTGGCCATCGCCAGTATTTATCAAATATGTTGGATTTGATGGGTCATCTAATTGGGCTAAATTAGTAGCAATTTGCTCTTGCGAAATTCCATATTCAAAGGGATTAGTATCAGATTGAGTTTCAACTTCATTCGTTGCTATTATGTGTGATGGTTCATCAACAATATCTTCTTGAACAGCGGCAACATTCATCGGACCAGTTAAACCTGGTATTAGTTGGTTTTTATCATCAAGATATAATGGTTGACGATCAATCGGAAAATAAGTATTATTTTCTGCAGTACACAAATAAAATGAACCTGGTGGCCCATCAAAGTTCTCTGCGGGAATTGCAAGTAATTGATTGTCCTGTATATGTGGCGCTATTTCAATGGCCTTTGGCAATTCTTCTATTGTTGTTGGCGCAGAGTTTGTTTCAATTTGAGTATGAAGTAATTCAGTTGAAATATGTGGTTCATTCTGTGTCAATATTATGGTTGTGTCTTTTTGCTCTTTGAATTGTTTTTTCGTGGCACGACTTGTTTTTGTTGGCTTTTTAATTGTTCTAATTGAAGATGTGGTCGTTTCAGGTATTTGTGTTATTGGAGGGGCTGTGTTTTTTTGTATATTAGATGAAAGAAGAGTTTTATTTAATTTAACTGTTGGTGGTGACGGTGAATCAATTTTTGTTATGGTTTTGGGCTTAGTTGCTTGTATTTTTAGCTGTTGTTGGGTTTGGTGTAGCTGATTATAAACTGTAGTTGCATCTGATGAAGACTCGCCTATGACAAAACCACGTTTTTGCAAATCTTCAACTAACTGCTGTTGTGTCATTTGTACTGGTTGTTGACGAATAATCGATTTGCTTGGTGGTTTGGTAGTAACGGCTGAAGATGTTGATGCTGATTGTTGATGTGTGTGTCCAATTGTTTCTGTTGATGAGCGACAAATAATTTTCTGTGATTGGACTTGTATTTTCGACTGTAATTTATTCTGTGTATTGTATGATACAGATGTATTTACTTCTTTTAACTGTTTCGAGGTTGAAAGTGGCCTTGTTGGAGTATCTTTTATCTGACTAATACTTTTGGTACTTGCTGCTCCAGTACATATCACTTTTGATGAAGACGTTGTTGTGTTTGTTGTGTTTGTTGTTAGAACAGCACCTTTGCTGGTAATGACGATTTGTGTGGATCCTCCTTGAACTGTTTGACTTTTTGGTACAATCGTAGAAGGAGCACTTTGTGCAGCCATTTTTTCGGCAGCATTAGATGCCATTAACTTATTAGCCAAAAGTTTATTGTCTGTTTGTTGTAGATGTGGAGGTAATTGAACAAGCGGAGCAGTAGTTGGTTTTCTTAAAACCATTACAGGATTACCTTTATTATCAATTCCAATTTGCGTTAATACTTTACCGCCATTATTTGAATTTTGTTTGCGGGATGTTCGCTTTTTCGTTTTTGTTTCCGGTTTGATGGTTGTTAAATTTGACGAAGAAATATTCGTTGCACTGTGTGCTGTATTTAGATTTATTTGGGATATAGATGGGGATGATGACGCGATAGCTGTTGTTGTTGTTGCAGTTGTAACTGTTAATAATGGCGATGCAGTAGAAATAACTAGTTGTGATCCAATGAAGGTACTGCTGATTGGCTTCAATTGACTTTTATTAATGACGATTTTCTTTGTTTTGCTAACAGAAACCACCGTTGCTCCTACACTTGTCACATTCTGCGATGTTGAAATAGTATTTAACGGTGCGTTAACACTTTGAATTGATGTAATCGGTTGTAAAATTGTTTCTTTAGATGGTGCAATTGTAAACTTTCTGTCTCTGGGTCTAACATTTATGTCTTTGTTACTATTTGACACAACAAACGGGTCATTTGATGTGACCACAATTGGCATGTTTACGTCTATTGATGGGTCTTCTGTTTGTACTTTTTGTGGATTTAATATTGCCTTTGTAATATGGGCAGCTTTATTAGTTCTATCAATAACATATGTAGGTATGCCATCATCATCAACTTGATGAGAGGATTTTCGTTTTTTTGGCGCACGATCGTCATCAGTTTCGCTTTTTTGTTTGGTAACAATATGTTTAGTTGAAATATTTGGAACAGTCGCTAATGATTTCTTAACGGATGCATCGTCAATTGGGCATTCTTGAATACTTAATATTTGTCCTGTCGGTGACACTGCCGCCACAGTTTTAATATTTGATTTTGTGGATGTAGCTGAGTAATTTTCTTGCTTTGTAGTTTTGGGATGTGTTTTTTCAGTTTCTTCGCTACTAAAAGTAACACTCAGTTTCCTGGTTCTCATTATTTTTTCTGGGGATTTTTCTGGTTCATATGTTTGCACCAGTGAACGTTTCCGTAGTACTTTTGAAATGCCTGTATTTGGTTTCGAGAAATGTAATATGGTATGAGTATTTGCTTCATTTTCTCCAGGATATGAAGATGGTGGCTGTGGTGTCAACGGCAAATTGATTAATGTATTAGCGATTTGCAAAACTGATTCAGAGGGTTCTTTCTTGCTATTTGGCTCACTTATGGCATCTGTAGGCTTTTGAAGTTCACCTTTATCGTCATTTTTAATTGTTTCCTTTAAAATTTCTGGTTGTTCACTTAAATTTTCAATAATTTTCTCACCTTGTACTTTTATCTGTGATGTCAATAAATGTTTTTCGGTTAAAATATTTCTTTCTTGACGCTCATTCACAGATTTATCATCACTTATGGTAGGTGTATCTTTGATTGAATCACTGCTACCAGAACTAGTACCAGTACCAGCAACAGTAACTTCTCTTGGTATTAGTTTATCGTCATTCGTATTTGTACTTGATTCACCTTCGGATAAACGACTACGATTTCTTGATTTAAATATACGTTTACCGCGCTCTTTAGGTGGTAACGCACGACTTTCTTTTATATCATCTTCTTTTATTATTTTATCAGAACTTTTTTCATCACTACGATCATCAAGAAGGCTTTCATTCTTTTGAGTTGACATACTGTTAGCAGACAACAAATTTATGTTGGATAAACTCGAATGAGTCTTAACTATTGTATGGTCATCAGTAAGCGGTTTTTCTAATTTTAAACGTTTTGCTTTTTCTTCCTCGCTTTTTCTTAGTTCCTCAAGCTTATCCATAGTTTCCAATTCAAAAACTTTTCCCGGAGGTAAACATCGACGCTTGCGACGATTCAATGTTTTTGGAATTTCTTCTTCTTCTTCCTTAAAGTCAAAACAATCAACATCACTTTTGCTGTGATCTTTAGATTCCTGTTTTGTTGGTGATGGTATTGAATCTGATGTTGGTGTTGTGTTTAAGAAGCTATCATTATCATCTTCATCATCCTTGCATGATTCTAAAAATAATGTTATTGTATTTGCATCACTCTTAATTGTATCATTATCATCGTCATCTTCAATGTCATCAAACTCATCTTCTTCGATTTCTTTGGCTGATTTTTCATTTGAGATTTTTGTCGTAGCATGTTGCTCATCCTTCGTGTTAGCTTCTAACGGTTCAGAACCTTTACGTTTTTGAATTTTCACATCAACATCTGTATGTGTAGAAATTTTTCGCTTATCAACTGCGGCACATTTCTCATCAATTTTTTTAATAATTTCTTCAATGCTTGGTGAATTAGCCCTGCGACGTGAACTACGCCTTGGTGGTATTTCATCAATAACAACAGACTCAGAAAGTTTTTTATTACGTTGTTGTCTCTTTCGCGGTGATACAGTCTCATTTGTATGGGGATTTTTATCGTCGAATTTCATTTCGTATTTGTCATCTATTTTTGAAGACGATTTCTCATATTCATTTTTCTTAAGAAATTCCCGTTGATTTTCTCGGTGCTTAGTTTTTTCTACAATTTCAGACTTTTCGACATTTTTATTTTTAGCATAAGTTTGATTTCGTTTTGATTTGCTAGCGGTAGTTACTAACAATTCTTTGTCATCATCACCATTTAAGTTTACTTTGTCGACATCAACATTTAATAGAACTTCCTGTACTGAAATAACATCTGTATTGGTGTCTTTACTCTTAACTTCTACTTCTGAAATTAATTCTACGGCTTTTTTCTTAATTTGTTGTTCTTCTGCGAGAATATTTGCTTTGAGTGCTGGTGTGTTATTGCCATCAGTAATTAATTCTAGTATATTTGTATCAGCTTGTTTTTCTTCACTTGATTTCTGATGTTTCGTTGGAGAATTTTTTGTTTTCTCAGTAACTGTAATAGATTGTTTATCTTCAGGTTTCTCCGCAGATGTACCTTTTGTTATCTTACTATGCGCCTCCTCAGCATTTTGCTTTTCTGTACTCTCAGTAATGGCATCGGGTATGGGAGCTTCAGTCACATCATTATCTTTGTGCTTATTTAAAAGTCTTCGCTTTTTGTTAATAACGCCAACATCTTGAACCGCCTCGATGTCATTATTTGTGAAGCTAGTTTCCTTTAACAATTCAGCAGCTCGTTCGAAAAGTAGTGAATCATCAATGTCATTTGATTTGTTGCCTTCAGCTTGCTTATTTGCAGGCTTAATAACTTTTAAATCTTCAACGGTATCCACTGATTTCTTAATATCTCTCGATGTTACTGTATTATCATGCTTAACTTCATTAGATTTGTTGCTTCCAGCTTGTTTATCTACAGGCCTAATGAATTTTAAATCTTCCACTGATTTCTTATTATCTTCCGATGTTACTCTATTCTCGTGTTCAACAGCATTGGATTTCTTGCCTTCAGTTTGATTATCTACAGGCATACTGAGTTTTAAATCTTCAACGGTATCTGCTGACTTCTTATTATCTTCCGATGTTACTGTATTATTGTGTTCAACTTCATTGGATTTGTTGCTTTCAGCTGGATTATCTACAGGCTTAATTAGTTTTAAATCTTCAACGGTACCCACTGAATTCTTATTATCTTCCGATGTTACTAGATTATCGTGTTCAAATTTATTGGATTTGCTGCTTTCAGCTTGTTTATCAACCAGCTTAATGTCTTTTAAATCTTCAACGGCTTCCACTGTTTTCTTATTATCTCTCGATGTTACTGTATTATACTGTTCAACTTCATTGGATTTGTCGCCTTCAGATTCATTATCTACAGACTTAATGAGTTTTAAATCTTCAGCGGTATCCACCGATTTCTTATTACCTCTTGATGTTACTGTATTATCGTGATCAGCGTCATTTCTATTAGATTCTGTATTGATCGAAATAAGTGTTATACCATCCATTGAATCCTCAATTGTTTCTTGTAAATCATCGATATTCTGATCAACTTTAGGCGCGGCTTTTGGTGAGTTTGATTTTATCATATCACTTTGAGCATCTTGTTTTTCGGAATCAGACTTGGATAGTTTCGTCTCAGCGGTTGATTGATATTCATTTTCCAACTCAACAACAACGCATTCATCATCATCATTAATGTCAACAATTTTAGAAATCACAATTTCTGATGGTTTTGGTGATTTATTAATTTCTGTTGATTGTATTTCAACATTTTTAACAGAATCTTTCGAATTAATTGTATTTTGTTGTGTATCCTCTTTTGTATTTTCGCCTACAGTCTCTTTAATTGAGTTTTTATTAGGACTAGATATTTTTTGTTGCTTACTACTATCTTCAATGTTTTTATTACTCTTTACTTTATTACTGTCGTCATCACTATCATCTGTATCTATAATAATAACAGTATTATCTATAGCCTTTGAGCTGCTTGGCAATTGATTTTGATAGAATTTTTCTAAAATGAATCCCCGACGATCTTTCTTCGGTATGTTTCTAATAGCTGGCTTAGCAGCAATAACTGGTAATTTTGGCGACGCTGTTATGTTTTGTTGTGTTGCTTCTGGTGTTTCTTTTAAGCTGGCATCAGAATCATCGTCTTCAGACCAATCAGCCAATAAAGATTTTATATCTTCTGGTTTCGATAGTAAAGCTGTAACAGTTTTCTTGGCTGGCGATGGTTCACGAGGTTTAACTACAGCAGCAGCTGCTAATTTTTTTGATTGTCTTTTTTTCGGTGGAGCTTTTGTTACTCTATAAGCTCGTTGTTTTGTCGTTGAATTCGAACTTGTTGTCGTCTCATCATCATAATCATCATCCTCATCATCCTCAGAAAGCAATGACTGAAAATATGTGACCTTTGGTGAACGTGATACAGTTTGAATCTTTGTTGAGACATTTTTAACCGGCGTTGATTTCTTCTTAGCTACTAGAATCAATATTTGAGAAAACATTGATGAGGAAACAAACAAAAAAGTAAATAAAACGAATATAGATATTAAACTTACATTGTGTTATTGCAACATTTCTATTTGCGCTATGTGTTTTATTGTGTAAGATAATAATATTTATACGATTTGTTGAGAAATCACAAAGATGACATTTATAGGCGGCATTATTATAGTTAGCCGATGGCGTACTACGACTAGAGTATGAATTTGTTGGTGTACTAGGACATAGTGGTGATTGTTGTGGTAAAACACGAGATACATGATCTGATTTACCTGATAATGCCTACAGAAAAATACATATTTAAAAACTTAAATAAATTAATTGGCTTTGATTTAATTTTTATATTTACCTTTTTAATGAATCGTGGATGTGTTATTTCTTGAGGTGAATTATCTCGTGATTTCCAAGAAGATATCGATTTGCGTCTTTGACTTCCAACTAAAATTTAATGTATAAATAAATAATCTTCAAAATTTAACATATATTTGAATCATATTATCTTTACCTTTTTTACATTTAGGCGTTGACTCACCAAATATGTTAGAAATATTTGGTTTCGATTCTGGACGAAACTCTTTGCGTCTTATTATATCTGGATCTCCGCCAGTTTTAATTTCAGCTGTGCAAACATCATCCGGAAATTTGTCCATATTTGTTCTTCTATTTGATCGGTATAAATCTATGACAACAACAGACAAACATTATTATCTATCAAAATAATTCTCATTGAGAAAATCAAATTTTACCCAATCCTTTTTTGATAAATTCAGTTTTTTTTATACAGTTGTAGTGATATATGTCAGTTATATTTTTTACGTATTCACTGCAGAAATGTTTTAAAGCAAATTAAATATTTTTATATTCAGAAAACTTAGTTTTAATAAAAAAAAAATTTTTTTTTTAAGAAAATGAAAGAAAAAAATTAATACGTACTATGCATTTTCTTGAAAAAACTTTACAACAGCTATGGGTAAGCGACGAAAGGATTGAACCAAATCGGTAGGTAGTCTTGATTCATCGTAAACCTCCCCAGGCCACCAAAGATTACCGAATTTTACCCAAACAATGTCTCCATCTACGTACGATATTTGTGTCTGTTCACACATTTTGCAATGCAGTTTTTAAATTATCTCTTGTTAAATATTAATTAGATCCTAGTAGAGAAAAATTAGAAAATTAGAGACCGATTATTTTTGAAATTATAAACAACATAAGAAAAATATCTGTCAATATATAAATAATAAAAAGAACATGATTATTTCAAAAGATATTTCTTATTACGATTTGGTTGTAAAAAAAATATATATGTATATATATTGCGATTAAAGAAAACAATAGCACAATAATTGAGAGAATTTGACAGTTTTTAATTTCTGTTTTTCGACAATTTTACACATTTTGTTTTCGTTCATCTGTTGGATCTGTGGTTATTGGGAATATCCTGATCTTTGATGAATTTTCCTTTTAAATTATTGACGAAGTTCGGCATCAAAGTTTTAAAATGCATCCATTCAATTGTGAATAGCTTACTTTTAAACAAAAATTAAGTGAATTTAGAAAATGCGGCATACTTTAATCAGATCGAAACACACAATTATCGTGAGAAAAACTATCAAAATAAAATGGAAAATTGGTTAATTAAGATTTGAAATAACCAAAGATGGTATATTTTGCATAATTCGAGACACTATGTTAACATAAATGCAAAGTAATAGCATATAACTGATAAAATACAATAAAAAGAAAAGAAAAGAAAACTTAGAAGATTTTTTTTGTATATAATCTAACATTTATAAGTAAATGCCAAGTTACGGTAATAGTAAATAGAGTGCACGTAATAAAAAATTTAAAATGGAAAATGTTTCTTGATGACTTTAAAACAGGGTCAATTTATTGTTTATTTTTCTGATGCTTTATTGATGTTAACTCTGTTTACTGCGTTTGTGCATTCCATTATTTAATATAAAAAAGAAATAAAATATATGAAGGTGTATTACTCAACAGTCTCCTATAAACTACTATACAAATGTAATATTACATTTTTAACTTAATACAAAAATAATAAAATGAATTAAACATTTTCAAATTATATTTAAGTATATTTTTTCCTTCTTTGAAACACATAATGGTATATACCCGTTCACTTTTCATCCATCAAAACTAAAGAGACGAAAAAAAAAAACATCGATAAAAATGATTGGTCACACATTTCATTTTTCACCAACCAAACGCAATTATATATTAATTAATAATTTACACAATATTAACCAAATTCTTACTTATTATTTAATAATTCATGAATGCTAGATTTTTCTTTAATATTTCTGTTGTGTTCATCAAAATACAAATACAATAATAATGGCGAGGTACAAAAACGACAGCTATACAGCTAATACAGCCATAATGCGATATGTATTGAAGTTTGAGATGGTTGGAATTAATATGGACGGGATTATTATCGTCAAGTTGTCGCCAATATAAAAAAAATATACGCGACGCCTTTTCAGACAAATTTTGTACACAAATAAATGAACGTAACAACACATTTCCATATAAATACAAATGATGAATATATAATAAAACCAATTCTGTATTTGAAGGTGTTGAATAAAAATCACTTACATGTTTAAATTATATATTAATTTTTATGAAAATTAGGAAACAAGGCTCCATGAACATTTTATTTTTGATATTACAAAATTTTTGGTGCTCCAATCCCCGTAATGCTTTTCGGCATGGATGAGCAGCTAAAAGTATATGTACATGCAATGGGTGCGATAAAGATGAAAACTGAAGAGAAGATTTATTTTATGACAATTTTTGTGTCCCGAATTTGAATGCGTTTCATTATTTTATAGCAATATAAGTTCTGCAGCCCGGTAAAGCGAATTCAATTTAAAAATGTTTTTTTTTTTTGTTTCACTTTTGCATTTTATAAAGTTACTTTATAGAAAAATATATTTTTTTAATAATACGAAAAACATTTCTGTATAATTAAAACCATTGTTTTTTCGATAATAATCCAATTAAATTATCAAAAAAAAGACACAATTAAAATTCTATTTATTTGCGTAACAATTTCTTTGAATTATTTATCAATATTTTTTGTAAATAAATGTTTATGGCAATTAATACTTTGCGTTATATTGTAAATATACTTTAAATATTTTTCCTTGCATAATGCATTGAGGGTTAAATATTGACATACCATGTAATGAATTATATGGTGTGAAATATTGTATATCGTAAATAGATACGAGTATTAATTATGATGTGTAAATCACAATATATATTACGTTGTGCAGTATGAATTTCATATCATTATACGGTATGAAAATATTTTTCCATAAGGGTAAGTAAAACTGAATGGAATATCTTTGATTCCCAAATTAGAGATATCAGCGAATTCTAATATACAATGGAAAAGTAAAAAATCTCTATAATATCTAGATGATTTTTAGAATTACCTCTTATTTATCAGGATTAGCAGAAATTATACGAACAAATTGTGTATTGGGTGCAATAAGACAGAAATTATATATCCATATATGTAGATCGTAACTCATCAACTTAACCAACACTTTAAGCTACCGTACTACGATACATAAACATATTTTATTAGTATTTACAAATTTGAAAATATTTTCTTTTAATCG
>JAABKK020026864.1:0-16681 GCA_011634745.2 Catotricha subobsoleta | reverse complement strand
GCAAAGAAATAGCAAAGAAGAGAAAACAATAAAATCTTCCTACGTAATTGTAAACACACACAATGAGAGTAAAGGACTCGGTAGTTTTCCATTATGCACTTGAAATAGTTTTTTTTTTAAGTGTTAATTCATTATCTCTCTATTTATATTTTTATTATTATCTTCATCAATAAGTCAATTCACGTGTATTTTTAATTGCTATGAATGCTTACCTTGAATCTCGAAATATTTTAGTTTCTGTTATAATTACTTACAAGAAATTTTTAAAATAAATATACTGGACTGGAATTAAGTTAAATAAATGGATTTTAATCATTTTTTCGTTAATTTGTTCACTTGAAGTATAATATCCATTATCTGATACGCATATAAGGAAGTGATTTTTTTTTTTTATATTATTGAAATGATATATTATGTATTAATTTTTTGTCTTCTAGTGTTATATAGGTAACTACACTGAACGTACCACACACCGATATCGCAAGTGAAATTATTTGATGATCCTTATATTCAAATAAGAATTCAGTATTATATGAAAATATGGAAATTGCCATTAAGTTGTTTTTTGTTTTTCTTTCATCTTCTTAAGAGATAATAATAAAATTTAAGATTTATATACCAATAGTTTTATAAATAGACTAAAAAAAAAATAAAACCTTGACAAGTCTCTAAATTTATAAAGTTTCATTTTAACAACATCTTACAAAATGTTACATTCAAGTTTCAATTCGAATTCGAAACAAATAAAATGCTATTAAATTATTAAATATAAAAGAAAAAATGTGAAGAAAAAAAAAACAAAACACTTCAGGCATAAACAAAAATATAGACAAAACAGTAGGTTTTTAGCATATTTGGAGCGTCATTTAAGAAAATAAAAATAAAAAATTAAAAAACAATATTTAAAAAAAAAACGTAGTAAAGATATAAAAAAGATAAATATTGAGATAAACAAATATCCATAATATTAGAAGAAAAAAAAATCTTTCATTCACTTAATATTATAGATAGAAAGAGAAAACCAATCATGTTTATAAACATTTGTAATAAAATAAAAAGAAATAACCAAAGCAGTCAAAGCAGGGTTGCAACAAAATCAAAATAATCATTTAAATCAGAATATTATAATTTTTTTTTTCTTATTTTCCTGAAAAAAGCTAAATAAGAAAATATTCATGTTTATTGTGGTAAATACATCGATTGACATACACAGGATCTGTTTATATTATCGGTTGTATAAAAATATTTATTAAAACAACGACAAACAGTCGGTTTATCCAATTTCATGATATGATTTATCAAATTTTGCACAATTCAAATATGCATTGACATGAAAATCAGTTGTTCAGCTAACATATTTCATCACTTGGTTTTTCACTAAAACAAAATTGGACGAAATTTCGTATTTTTTTGGATAACTTCCAATTAAAGGTCCTTACAAAAAAAAAAAATGTATTAGAGACCCTTATTATTTTATGGAGATACAGATTTTCCCCATATATCATAACCTCCTCCGAGCACCATAAAGTTTTAGTGTAAAATTTTAAATACTTTTTTTCACACTAAAACTTTTTCTTGGGGGCTCGGAGGAGGTTATGATGTATGGGTAAAAATCACGTCTACATAAAATATTGAGGGTCTCTAATAGATTGTTTTTTGTAAGAACCTTCAATTGGAAGTTATTTGAAAAAATACGAAATTTTCGACGAACATATTTCCTATGAAATGTATCATCGTGTAATGTGTGGCTTTAAAATAGCATATAAGTACATATATAATAAAAAAGCAATAATGAAACATTGATTTAGAAATCTACTCGCTTTGAAAGCAGAATGCATTTAATGACAATTATAGACATTCTTGGTCTGAACAATAGATAAAAATGGAAAAAAATCAATTTAATGATGTTGATATGATGATTGATTTTTTCGATTTATTTATTTTAATCAAATCAACCCTGAACGGGAACGCATTTATACTTACACATTTTCTATATACGCACACACACAGAAAAATCCATAATATACGTGATATTCGCATGTGTTCATAATGCCCGTATTAAGTTAAGAGCCGAGAGATCTGAAAAACCGAGGCTACGTTATATACAAAACAAGTAAAACGGCTTCAGTTCAACACGAAAACTTTGTCAGTAAAGTTAATAAGAAATCTAGAGAGGTTTTTTTTTCCTTTATTTGAAATCAATTTTTTTTATATTCGACGAAAATCATTCTAAATTCATCGAATTGAAAAATCGTACATAAACAAATTACTTGTTAATTGAACCATTATTTCAATGTAAATTAACCTGTCGTTTAAAAGATTATTAAAATCTAAATCGCATTATAAACTGGTATTAAAAGAATGTAGCCTTTAATGCATTTTTATCAATTGGTTTTGGTAATAAATATACAAAATAAAAGCTACTTCAAATTTATAAGTTAAAAACATTCAACAGTTTCCAAGTTCTTCGCACTTGTGCAACAACAGAAAGTATAGTGAACTTTACAATAAACGTTCAAAATAAAAAGAATAAAAGAATTTTGATGTTTTGTTTTCTTGTAACAATATCATAAGCGAATGTGGTGTCAATGAACGGTCAAATATACCGTTTTTGTTGAACAATATTTTTATCGAAAATTGTGTGGTGTGTGGTCATTTTTTTTCCTATTCAAAAATATTATTTTACAATAAAATCGGAAGTGAATTGAAATTAAAAAGTTGATGTAATTAAAAAAAAAAAAAAATAACTGAAAATTCTTTATCGGAAAGTTTTCTGTTTCAAACACACACAAATAAGCAAAAGTTTTAATTGAACCGTATTTCGATAAACATTAGAAAAAAAAGAGGTAAATCATGGATGTTTATAATATGTACGTCGGCGATTGTTCATCAACATATCGCCAAAATATGTTCCGAGACTATGAAAAATATCCATATGGAACATTGGAAGGAAATTGTCCGACACGAAAGAGCTACTATTCAATGGTTCAAGGTAAAATTATAATTCTATCTCGTATTTTCTTTTCAATTTTGATAAAAGAAAAAAAGACAAACGAAAAATATGCTTCAACGAACTCACATTAAAATGTTATAATTTAACGTTAAAATAAAAAAATAAAAAACCATATTAACAAATTGTATAGGCAGTTAACTTGACTTGACCTTTTACGGTAGTTGTTGACTCTTTTTTTTTTCTCCATTTAATCACACCAAAAATAAACTATAAAAAGAACATACATAACTAGTTTAATCGTCGTGAATACTCAATAAAGAATTATATGTAATAGTTTTGTTTGAAATAAAAATTTATTTTTACAATCTTCACATTTATCGCTTTCAATTTTTTTTATATTTTAGCATAGACAGTTAGTATAATAATTTTTTCTACACGTATAAATTTTATTGTGCTGGCTTATTTTCGAGTTTGTAAATTAAATTTAAATGAAATTATTTGCTAGGCGTTCAATTTTTCGAATCTATTACAAGTTTATCTTGAATGACATCTATTTTTTTTTTTCGTTAATTCTGTGGCTGTAAGTTAGAAACAGTAGAAACAGTAGAACAGTAAGGGACAAAATGATTAGGAAGTTTAAAATAGTATCTGCAAAAAAAAAATAAGAAATAGATTTTCATGTTTTGATGTTAAAAGCAGCCATAACATGAACAAAGGGAAAGTCTATAATATATTTTTTTTCAGATATGGTTCTTATACCTTCTGTTTTTTCTTACTGTCTTTGTCCCTTACTGTTTTTTAACTTATTCCCCGCAGATTTAGCATTCAACAAGTTATTTTTTAATCACGGTTTTTTTTTTCTTCTTAAATATTTCTTGTGAGTCTTGGAGATAAAATGTGCACATTTCCCATGGGAACAGTGATTTTAGCAAAATCGATTAATTCATTTGAGAAATGTATTCAAAATTGGTTATATAGAATAATGTGACACGGGAATAGTTTTGAACCTCACACAGACACACACACACGTAGAATAAACAAGAATACATCTAGACAATTCTACGATAACCAAATATTTAATATATGGAAATAGTTTCTTAATAGAATTTAAACGACGGGTCAACTAGTTTTGCGACTCTTCCAGAACTTATTAACTATCAAAAACTGATCTTTGATTCGGTACATTAAACATTATCGTGGAATTGTCTATTAGAAATACCAATCGATTTTACAACGCAAAAAAAAGAGACTGCATATTATATTCGAAGATAGTGTAAGTAACCAAATATACCAATAAAATCTAAATAATCATACAATTGGTAGTCACCCTAATCTATGTAGTGTTGTAAATTTATTGCTACTAAAATACAACGAATTCCAAATGAATAAATATTTTGAAAATAATCCAATAAATTGTAAACAATAATAATAATAAGAAAAAAAAAAAAAATATTTTTCGGCAAAAATATAGTAGGAGGCGTGCCTCTCATACTAATTTTACTACTTATTAAATGTACCTATTTATAAAATCCACGCACTAAATTAAAACAAAAATAAAAAAACAAAATACCAAAATGCAAATAACAAAAAAACGAATTTTTACGAAACAGAATGTGTTTTGTTATATAAAACGTGGGCACATTTTCCTATACTTATGCGATTCGTGTAAAACTATAGTTATTGCTGTTTGTCAAACTCTACTATTAAACTAACATTTGCAGATAGATAAGTACAATAATTTTATTCTTTTTTATTTATTAATTGTGTTGATTTTGGTTTGTTTTTTGTTTTTTTTTGGTTTCACTGTAAGAAATTTTTGTTGATCCAGGCATCGTAACCATCATTAAGTAATTTATTCATGATTTTGTTTTTCTATATTTTTCAATTGCAATTATCTAAGTTCAATAACATCCATTTATTCGGTGTGTATAGAAGAGAAAGAGAGACACAAGAGGCATTGAAAGAAGTTATATTTCGTTTTTATTTTATGTTTATTTTACTTTCTAAAAATGGCTTCAACCGAAAACTCAATCAAATCAACAATCAAAGTGAAATTTGATTCCGTGTGAATTATTATAAAAAATGAAAAAAAAAAAAACAATTTTTTTTTCACTTTTTTTCGTTGTTATTGTTTACACATTTACAATTTACGTCAACAAACAAACTGCGCAAAATCAAAATACCGAAATACATATTTGAAAAAAAAAAATGTATCTTTAGTACATTTTTTTATGTTTTATTAATGAGGGGCGCGTTTTTCGATTGTTATTGTTACGTGTAATTGTAGATAATATTCGTCTCTTGTTCGATATTATATGACTAATAGTTGCTGATGTTATCATAGCCTCATATAATATTTAAATATTTACGATTGAATTTGGAAGGTTATTGCAAATAGATAAGTAACTATTTAAACAAAAACAACAAAAAAAAATTTGAATACCTTTTTTTTTTCTTTTATGTAAATGTCATTTCACACATACTTTTTACGAGTAATAAAAATGAAAATTCAACCATTTATGGAAAACTTTGATTAATTATTCAAGTAAAAAAAATGTTTTAGTAAAATCGATTTTAAATTGTAGTTTAATTTAGAAACCTTTTTATAGAAACGAAAATATTTATTAAAAAAAAACTGTCTTCATTCGATTTTAACTGCGAATGTATAAGAAATTTAAATACCACGTCGTATATACGAACTGATTGAAAGATTTTGTAGATTTCATCAATTATAGTTTGTAGATATACAGATTTTTAAAAAGTGTTACTGAACAATGTATACACTTGTAGTTGGGTGGGTTGGCTGGTTTGGGTGGTTTGGGTGTGCCATTACGCGACATGATGCCCCCTACGGAGACAATATATGCGTCCTATAATGAAGCTGTTGGCGCCAGCAATTATTATGAAGGAAAATAATGAGCTATATAGTTAGATGAATTTTGTGCTCATTCGTTCTACCTTCTACGATACATACAATACTATATCGTTAAATATCTTCTTTTTTTGTTTGTTTGTATATTTCTATTTCTGTTCAATTATTTTGATACTATTTGTACTTTTGCATATGAAGCACCGTGATATATATACGATTTATTTTACGTAATCATTTCTTATGTATCAAATTTTAAGATGGAAACAAAACTAAATAAATATGATAGCAAAGCACACTTTTTTTTAATTTAAATTAATGTGAAAGAAAATATTTTGCATCGGCATAAACAGGAGATGCGATATGCCTTAAGTTTCACTGTAGGAGGTATACATTACGTCCCGTAGGGTGTATATGTCGCCTAATGGCATACTCACTCGATCTACTCTACATTATACACCGATATGGTTTAACGGATTTTAGTTGCACAATATCGTAATAACGTTATGAGAATTCAGAACTTTGAAATAAAATGCGGATATTTGCACCTGTAAAATAGAGAATCATTTAATTAATTTATTTGTTCAATTCCAAATGATCTAATTACTGGACAACTGATGATTTTCTGAATAACTTATTGCAATATTGTCGACAAAAATAAACTCACAAGGCTAATAATAAATGAATTGAAAAAAAAAATACTAAACTATTTCATTTATTTTCTTATTTTTTTTTTTTTAATGTTCAAATTAACGAAATCCATTGATCAATGTCAAATTTAAAAATATAAAAAATGAGACAATCTGTATTTAAAGAAAAAAAAAAAATTCTTGCTGCTATTTGTATAGAACTATAGTTTTTATTAAGTTATCGTGAACTCATCATAGCCATTCCATTTAGATATTTTCTGTCAATTAAATTATTATAAATTTTAAGTTATCTAAAAATGATTGATTGTGAATAAAAGCAACGTTATCAAAAATGTGCAATTTTTCATAATAAATTAGATTAGATAAACCGTGATTTGTACACATTAAGCAAAAATGGATTTAAGCAACTTTGTATAAACATTCTCATATGTTTAGACTTATAAAATCATTTCCATTAAAAAAAAAAAACAGAAAAACAAAACAACCAGTGGCAACAATTTATTCGTACGTAACTATTTTTGTGCAGCGAAATATAAAAGAATAAGGTCACCTATTTCTAGTGTCTATTGTCATCATTTATTGAGTTAGTTCAGTTTCCACTAATAATAGAATTCATTCTCGATGAATATGCTAAATATATTATTAACGAATCCTATGTATTATAAGTCATGCTTCTATAGAAGAGGAAAAAACCTTTTATTATTGCTTATATGTACCAGTAATTATGTTATACGATCTTAATATCCGCATTTGAACGTTTTACGAAAATTATATATGACAACATATTCAGATACAAATTTATATATAGAAATAGTAATAGAAATAGGTAAGATATTATTTTACATAATTACGTTCTTCCTTAATATTAATTACTAATTATAGTATCTATGATATAGTAATGTTAACTAAAAATTACAAATACACCTCCATCCAAGGCATACACACAACGCACTCATACACATAAATTTGACTGGTAGATAAGAGACTATTAGAATCAAAAACCGTTTATTCCATTTGCGTTGACAATCGATTTTGTACCATATCGCTCTATACAATTAGGATCAAAATCGCCTGCCAGCGCAAATGGAATAAACGGTTTTTGATTCTAATAGTCTCATATTATTGAGATAGGTCTAGAGCTCTTAATACATACATAATAATTGAGAAATTGTATAATATCTAATGCCTATATAGTTTTTAATTTATGAATTGCGACTGCGTATAGTTTTTTTTTTTTTTTTTTTTAATTATGAATATATTGCTATGAATTTGTTTTTCTAAAAATGTTGTCCTTCAACAGACGTAATTTTTTTTGCGATTCAATTTTTCTTATTTGTTATTATACGCTACGGCTGCATAACTCATAGCACGTGTATCTTCAGTTTGGTACACTAACGATTTGTCTGTTTGTCTGCCCAAAACAAAAAAAAAAAACTGTGTTATTCTTGAAAATTAAATATTAATAACTCCAAAGTCATACAAGACGAATTTCAAATTAGAAAAAAAAAAACAATCCATTCGAAAAATTAAAGTTTCGATGAACGCAAAGCATGTACATTGGGCTACCTACAACTATAGAGTCTAATGAGGTTTGTCTGTTGTGCAGTAAACAATACCATATAATTTATTCGTCGTAGTATTCAGTAGAAAAAATAAATAAATTGTAGATTTTGTATATATATTGTAATTAGTAACTAGCAAGCTTGCAAGATAGATTTTATTGGTATCGTATATCATTTGAACAATAATAGATAACATACAAGTTTTGTTTAATTGCTACGGAAACAAAAAAGAAAAAAAAAACAACAGCCAAGCAAATAAAAAGAAGACATTTTTCTTGTTTTTAAATTTGAATGAATCAGGCATCTAAGTTTTAACGTAGTTTTCATCCTTAAATTAATTATCTTGACATTATTATTTTTTTTGTTGTTTTTGTTTAGCGGAAGTTATGCCAAATAAGAATGATGACTTAATATTTTGAGCTCAAACATGAATTTATATTATTATCGATATTATGAAACTAGTATGTTATCCATATTAATGATGACACAGGCACACCGAACAGCTAGCTAATGTCTTTTGTTTCGTTGCAACGTGACTAAATCAACGTTTTTACAGTCGCTTGATCTACTTTCTATTTTTAGTTTTTGTTTGTTTGTTTTTTTTTTTTCAATGTACTTACATTACGTCATAACATTTTATTGGGAGGGAAAAAAAATTTGAATAAATTTTAAGCAACAAAAATGTATCAAGAATTTTATTCACATTCCGTTTAATATCATTTTTATTCAACAGCTAAATAAAAAAAAATAGCAAAATAGGAAATTATATGACTTAATGAATTGTGCATTCTATATTTTGAAAATATTTATCATATATTTCGATAGTAGTTTAATTATCTCTACTCACTTAGGCTATCGAAAAGTTATAACAAATTTTCTTCATTTATCTTTTCAGAAAAACTCGAAAAAGCTAAACAACAAAAAGCCAAGAAAGAATCTTGCCCATTTTGTCAAGAGGAAAAAAAGAGGCCATTGAATGCATACTTGCGTAAACGTTCGCAAGAGAAAAACGATAAAATCTGTGAAGAAGAAGAAGAAGAACAACAGAAATTTTGTCGTAATTCCCATAATCATCATGATCAATCCGCTAAAAAATAATGGATAAAATGTTTGGCGGAAACATTTCATTTGATATTTTACTTAAAAATAAAAAAAAATTATGAATTAATATTAAATATAAGTTCAGGAAATTAACAAAAAAAAAAAAAGAAGAAAGAAAATACACGTAAAATGGTTTGCAGAAGAAAAAATAGATTATAGAAACATTTTAATAGAATTAAATATTTACTTCTAGGCTTCCAATCAATTGATGGGCCAGAATCTTTGCTTAACTATTTTATTACCCGCAGTTCAATTGCTTCCAAATAT
The DNA here is from genome assembly GCA_011634745.2 of Catotricha subobsoleta. Taxonomy (NCBI): domain Eukaryota; kingdom Metazoa; phylum Arthropoda; class Insecta; order Diptera; family Cecidomyiidae; genus Catotricha; species Catotricha subobsoleta. Next base: position 7,279 of record JAABKK020026864.1, on the reverse strand, counting down.
CAAACTTAAAAAGAAAACGAATTAAATAAATTAAACGGGTCGCATGATCGAAATGCCTTTTCCACTTAAAATAATGTTTAATTTAATTCGTTTTTTTCTTTTGTAAACTAAACTTAAAAACTGTTTCGATTTGCAGATATTTTTTTTTTTCTTAAATAAGTTAGAATAAAAAATAAGTTTATTAATAAATTAATATATAAGTTAAAGACTGATTGGTTGATTGCATGAAAACATTGAGAAAGTATAAAAGAATAATAATAATAAAAAAATAAAAAAATATAGATATATTTACAAGATAGGATCGGAACATAAATAAATGAGTAAAAATGTTGCATGGTGCAGTGCATCTATTCTTGTTTCTGTATTTTGATTTTTTTTGTTTTCTTCTTGTATTGGCGAAGGTACTTTAACTTAATCTATAGGCGAATTCCCGGTCACAGGAACAGCTGCCCTCCAGCAATGACATAAGAAAAAACGGGAAATTTGTATACCCGTTCTTTTTTATGCAACTGCTGCGAGGTTAGCTGTAATCGGGGAATTGGCTTACTAATAAATAAATATTGAATTAAAAGAAATTAATTTGTCTATATTAGACTAAATACATATATGATATTTTTTATGGTAATTTTTTTTTTATATATATATTAGAAATAAGTTGTTAAATAATATGATTTTGGTGTGTGTGTCTGTGTGTTTTTTTTTTATTGTGTGGCGCTCACTTGGAAAAGAGTAAATACGAAATAAAAAAATGTGAAAAAATGATTAATAATTTCTAATCTAAATGTTGAACAATTAGATTTTGGATGAGCACACACACATCCTATATTTAATATTTATATGTTTAATAAATACCACACATTACAATTATAAAAATTGTTTATTTTCAAATGAAATGTTTAACAAAAAAAAAATGTATTTGTAAAATTTGTATATTTTCTAATAAAATTAATAAAACTATGTGAAAAAGTTGTTGGTTATTTGAAAAATTGTTAATGGAAAATAATTAACATCGCAATGTCAAAATGAATATTTGGTTCAATAGAGGTTAGACATTGAAAAGTGAATAACACAGACGGAAACTGCTCATGTTAACTGTTCGTGACTTGGCGGCTTTTGCTTATAAGCGGATTTCTTTTTACTTCTTTATTTTTTGCTTGATAATCATCAAGCATACTTTAACGAAATATTACTGCCTATCGGCGTAAGTTCTTCCAATCCTGCCTTTTTCTTGTTAACTGAAAATGTTTGTATGTTTGAAAATAGGTTTGTTTTCATTTTATGTGTTAGCGAACCGCTAAAAGAGATGAGAATACCGCCATGAGATTTTAATATGTTTTCTTGTCGATGGCTTCATCATCAGCCAATATACTTATAATATCGCATAAAATTTTTCTGACTAAACAAATCTAATGTGATATTATAATTATATTTGCTAATGAAGCCATCGAAAATATAACGAAATATATCCAATAAAATATAAAATAAATTGAGTTGACCGACAATATTTTATTCAAAATTAGAACATATTAACACAAGAGCTCCTATCATCTAATTCTAAATTTATATCGATTACATTTTCTGTAACTGAATTCATAAATCTTCTTCTCTAGACCTTCCATTATCTCTAACACCTGTATAGCTTCAACATTGAAAAATCCTTTCGGTAAACTATTCTCATCCATTCTATAAACATGCCCAAATCATTTTAACTTTTTCTGCCTTGTTGTTTCATCTATAGAATCTATTTTTAAACCTTACCGAAAATTTTCATTACTTCTAATTCCATGCTCCCATTGTTCCCATTAGTTCCCATCTATCATTTTAAGTACATTCATATCAGCTTTCTCTAATTCATGAACTAAATATTGAGTATCGAACAAACTTTCACTTCTGTACATAACTATTGCCCTATAAAGTATAAGCATTTTTCTCTTTTTGCTTAAATCACTAGCATACCTCATCAACTTTGGCACATATGTTTAAATGAAAGTTTAAGTAAAAATATTGGCAGCTTTAATAAGAAATAATTAGAATCTATCTGATTAAGCTTACTATTGTGCTAAGACTGTCTGAAATGGTCGTGAGATAATTGGAAAATTCAATTGTTCTAATAAAAATAAATTTAAACACGAAATTCCTATGGTTTATTTTGAATTTTCCATTTATTTCACTACCATTTCTCTAAGTCGTAGTATACTTGGCTTTAATTGGTAAATAGAATGTTAATATCGTGCATTGAAGAAAGTAAAAACATTGATGAAGATTTGGATTATTGAAAACCATTATTGGTATTGGATATGCAAACGCTTTCTATACGTCTAAGTAACGAGTGACAAATGAAATATTTGAATGCTTTTAATTTAAAATTGTACGGTTAAATTGTAGGCTTCATCTTTTTGACAGTTTGTTCCTGATGAATGCACTACTACATGGACAACTGGATATTATATAATGAAAATAAAAATTTGAATCTTTGTATCACATCTGCTATAAGTTATTTAGCCAGAACCTATTGTATTTCATATTTATTGTTATCTGTTACAAAATTCATAAAAATGAATTTGATTTGTTTGCATATATGATTAAAATTCTTTTATCTGAATTTTTATAGCTGAACCAAACTATCTCGAATTATTATTTGTAATGAAATCTTTCCAATTTATTTCAAAATAATATGACCTGGGCACAAAATTTGAATATTCCACTGATCTATGGAAACTATTCCACACCGAAAATATTCGTTTTTTTTTTTTTATTACGCAGATAGAATTGATTTGGTTTTGAATATTTATTTGTTGTGGTATTTATTCTACGTGTTAAAAGAGTTTCCATACATTACGACTGTGGTGACTTTTTGTTTTTTTGTTTTCTTTTAAAGACAAACTATGAAAGAAAACAAACTACAATAGAAATATGATTATTTTTCGAAAATAAGTCGCAATATGCATGATGTTCTCTTTTTGTAATAAACAAGCGAATGCTATTTTATTTTGTACGCAATTGATGATATAAAGCGCAGTAAAGTGAATTCTAATCTTGGAGAAAAAAAAAACTAAAAATAAAACAGTGACAAATGCGATTGGTGAGATGGGTAATCTATCAAATTTCACACATTTAAAATTTATAACATTTCTGTAATCAATTTCCTCAATCAGTGGATGATAAAAAAATAAATAAAATGAAAATAAAAATTTGACGTCCTGTAAGAAATAAGTAAATAAAAATTTGCTATTCTCCAAATATTATGATTATTTTTTCAAACCACAACTGCCACAAAATTGTCGTTTTCACATATAAATATGATTTCTATTTAGAGAATAATGGAAAAATTCACATTTAAATGAATTATGATTTAGATGAATTTCATTCAGTAAGCTTTAGCATTGCATTTGTACACAATCGTTCATAAGCATTTAGCAAAATCTTCTACTTGTCGGGTGAGAAAATTATTTAACACCACAAGAGTGAAAAATGAAGACAAAAATTTTAAAAAATCTTTTATCATTTAATTTAAATGAAAGTTTGTCAGGTGAATAAATTTGTGTACATTAAATTTATAATTTGCACAAGAAAGAAAAATTTGTTCAAGTGAATAATAACATCGAACATCACGTATAATAAAATCAATTTATTTAATTTACTTTTAGATAATGGCAAAATAAAGAAACGTTCATGCAATTGCAGCCAGTGTAAATGCAAACGCCAAAAGAAAATTTCTATTAAAATGTTGCCAAGAAGCAATGTTTCTACCGATGTTTTATATTAAATCCAAAAGTGACAACAATGAAATACACTTCATCATGCACTTAATAATATTCAAAATTTAAATCATATACAAATAATAAAATTTAATTTAAAAAAAAAAATTGTAATTTCTTTGTACTTACTCGTAGCAACCATGTCAACACGGACTCTCGGTAAGGTACAAATGATCCAGATGGTTTTTTGATATCAGCTAAAGCAGCAATAACTTTACCCAATGTCAATAGACTTTTATTTATGCTAACGCCTTCTCGTAAACGTTCACCGCTTGCGCAAGTATGGCTAACTCGTTCACTTCCAGCTAAATCAACCAAACTGATTTTACTACGTTTTGTTTGCTGTTTTTTTGCTCCAGATGTTTCACAACGGCCTCTATTTAAATATGTAGTTGTTGTATTGTTAATTTCTGATAAATTTAATATTATATTAAATATTGAATGAGATCGAGAGCTTTTATCATTCATTCCTGTAGCAGCAGTCGCCCGTTGACTATTTCCCACCGCAAGCCAGTTTTTTAATGCTGCATGAGAATCAACGGGATGTGTACTCAAATCAACAACGTACGGTCCCCATGCGGGATGTTCACGTACACGTAATGCAGGTCGTTTTGTTTGACCATTACTTGAAGTCGCATGATGGACACCAATTATGTTTGGTGTGACTGCTAATAAATCATGAATTTTTTCATTGTAAATTTCAAAGTAACTGACTTCAATTTCTGCACAAACTTTTCCCTTGAGTTCATCAATTCGACGAAATAATTCATAGCAGAATCGTGGAATAATTCCAGCTTCGGAATTCGATTCAGTTATTTCATCATCTAAATAAAAATAAAAATTTAATTTAATTAAAATACGTTTAATGTGTGTAATTTTTAAAAATTAAATTTTGCTTCATACCGGTATCAATGCCCATCATACTGTAACTTTTTCCACTTCCAGTTTGTCCATACGCAAATAAGCAAGCATTGTAACCTTCAAATGCTTTATCAATTAAAGGCATTGTGGTGCCCTGGAATACCGTCTCTTGACCAGCATAATTTTCATGATTTGGATTACATGACCAAAATGCATGATCATATTGGAAACTATGACTGACACCAGCTGAACTATCGGCACTAGTACCAGCCAGCACTGTAACTTCATCATCATATACGGATATCACATTTATGACAGACTGTGTTGTACATTCTTTGGTATTCATTGGTCGTACCCGTACGGCCACTGTTAAATTACTTATTTCACTATTTTCTTTGTTTTTACCGTCTGCCAATTCATCAATGCTCTTATGTACACTACGCGGTGTTTCCATTGATACTTTTGAAAAACATTCTGGCGTTCTCGTAGCTGCTGCATCACGATCTCCTAAGCCAGGCGTTGAATTTGCAAATATTCGTTTACCATTTGACTTCGGTGTTGTCGGAATGTTTTTGCATGCATTTGGTGTAGCAATAGCCGAAAAACCTTTGTATAGTGATGACGGTGTGTAACAAGCATTTAATGTTGTTGTCGATTTACTTTTCAATTGAAGCTTTGACGATCTTGAAATCGCTGGAGATGTTGCAAATGCTGTATTAAGAAAATCATCATTTAAACGTTCACGTAAATCACATGATGATGTTTGTTTTGTTGCACCCAATTTGGAAATTATTGATGTTGTACTGCCTTTTTTGGCTGCACTCAATGATGTTTTGCTAATTGGTGTTGTAGTTGTCGATGATTTAGAGTTTACCGAACTAAAGGCTTTACTGTATTTTAAATTGTTCGGAGTATTTCTTGAGGACATTTTAACGAATGACAGAAAATTATGTTTTCAATTTACATAAACGCAATTTTAAAAATACTTATAATTTGTTCACGAAAATTATGACTCAAAACGCAAAACCGTTGCGATATTGAATTGTTTATATTAAATATCATTTTCAATTTTCTATGTCATCTGTTTGTTGGAGAGTTTCCAGTTTTCTGTTTTCATTGTTCATAATGAGTGCGTTTAATTTTCGTTTGAATAGTTTAGACTATATAGTCTCTGTATAACCATAGTTGGGACATAAAATCGCAGTCAACGTATTGTAAAGTATTTTTTTTTTCTACGTGGTCGTCCACTGTCACAGTTACATATCTGCAACAATTCATTAGAATTCATATTGAATGGTTTCATAAATATACGTTTATGCAAATTTATTAGAAATTTTCATTCTATTTAAATATACTCCAATTTCTTGTCAAAAAATACACATTATTGACCTCTATTACACTGGCGCTAAGCCACAGCCAGTTTGAAGCAAAACTCTAAAGTACTTGGTACGCTATCAAACCAAGCTCTGCGCTGGTTATATGATATCTGTGGATATGAGTAATTGTTTAAATCAAAAATATCGAATTTTGCATAGCCCTGTTTGATATCCATACTTATCCGTGGATATCAAAACTGCTTCAAAATAAAGTTGAGAACCCCCCGTGCACGTATGCATGCAGCAGTGGTCTGTTTTATACCTATGTTATTATTCAACTAACTTTGCAATTTCATTTTGTTGAATCTCTATTCCGCGATTTTTTGTAGCTTTTTTTTAGCACTCATGAATTTTTTACGAAGTGAAATTTATTTTTCTATGTAATGCAAATTTGTGTTAAATAACCTTATTGTGAACCGATTTTGTTTTTAATTATTTCTTTTCCTAATATAGCCGTATCACTACAATTTTATCGTGTTGAATATTTATCTTGACGATTGAAATAACTTCTAAAGGGTTGATCAAGCAATGATAAGATGAATGAGACAAAGTTGCGTCTTAAGTAGAAGTATAGATCGCTTTGATACTATTTTTCTGTACAATCAATCCTTTAGAAGTTATTCCAATCTTCAAGATAAATCCTCAAGATAAAACCTCAAGATAATTATCTTGAGGATTGGAATAACTTCTAAAGGATTGATCGTTAAGAAAAATTGTATAAGAGTGACTTGTACTTCTACATCCAAAAGTGAAAGTAAAGGAAGCGTACTTAGTCGCTGTAAAAAAAAATTACAGACTGCGTGTCCCAACTATGATTTATGCAGAAACTATTCGCGATCTGCAACAAAGGAGTCGGCACTAGTTTAAATTTTGAACTACAAAAACACAATGGATTTTGACAGTATTTATCACCTTTTTTGGACGCTTGACAGTTCTGATCACCTTTTTCTGCATAGAAACTACTGCCGCCTAGTGAGTATGCAGATCGCGATTAGTTTTGACAATGTTTTTATGTTTTAATGTTATCTGAAATTAAAATTGATTGTAATAAGTAATACATTCGATAAAATAAAGTACAATTTATATTTTTTAAACTTGAAAATGAAAAATTAAATTATATTAGGCGCTGTTCATATATTATGTAACGCGATTTTCGTCTGTTTGTTTCCTTATATTAACCCTTTCGCACGGGAATTAATTTGGTTAGTCGAAAAATAATTCAAAATATAAGGCAAACGAATTAAATTTAATCATGTATTTGCAAACTATCTTTTACATTAAATA
>JAABKK020026853.1:0-16684 GCA_011634745.2 Catotricha subobsoleta | reverse complement strand
TTTAAAAGTTACAGACTAAAATTTACATATTCATTATTTAAATATTCTTCCACCAGACAATAACAATCATTTCTATGTAAAACAGAATGTTTTCGTCTATTTATTTATAGGCCCTTGTCTATTCTTATAATTGTACATTTTCTAATAAAATGCACTTGCTAGACTAAACTTAAAATTTTCATGTTCAAATTTACCAGTCACATACTAATTATTAAACGTGTAACAGAACAATATTCGACTATTTATTACACATATTATAGCCACTTAACTTGTATTATAAGATCTAAGCTATCTCACAACAAATAAACCTATAACCGTACTTATATTACTTTGAATAACATTGAGCCATTCCGTATTAAAACGATTAATCATATTAGTCACATCGATCGCCTTCGATATAATTCATTTTACTTCATTTTTGAGAAATGCTAAAAAAAAATTTGAAGGAAAGTATTGAAAGTATTATTCTTTTTTCGACCATTTTTTTCATCAGATCGATTTGTCAATAAACCTCCAGATCGAGTCTTAAACTTATGTATTTTGTCGAGCACCAAATTGTGCGTCTTTTTGTATATTGACCACAAATATCTGACCACTGAAACCTCAGAAAAATCGATTTGGCAAAAAAGAAAGAAGAGAAACACGGGATCAAAAAAAAAACCAAGCTGTTGGTATCACGACTCCATTTTTTACAAACATTTATATTTCCACGAAAACAAAATTCTGCATCTGATTACTACTGTGTATATTTACTACCAATATACAACCACTGAATCCGTAGAATAGCCGCTGGTCAAAAAAGTGGTTAAAAAATAAGAAACCAATTCTTATTTTACTTCATTTTCAAAAAAAAAAAATAAATATTTTATTTTATATATGTATATATATAATATATGACCATTGACCCTATTTCACAAAGATTCAAAAAGAAACCGTAGATATTTGTTTTGAAATTTGATCATTTTGATATAGAATGGCTGCATTAAATATGCAAAAATGTATATTTGCATTGTGCTAAAACTTAACTTAAAGGCAGAAGCGCACTATTCTATAAAATATTATGTGTAATATAAAGTTTAATTTAAAATGTAACAAAGCGAATACACATACACTCTTATAACCCAGCATTTTCTTATATTTTGTTTGTATCATTTTCATGGTTTGAATATATTACAGTGTATCACATTAATATCTGGACATCAAAAACGGAAAAACTTGAACCTTTTGACTTATATACCTCCATAAAATTCTACGTCCAACGGTGGGTCTTACATCTAAATCGGTTATTTACTTGAGTCTTATTATTTTCACATTTTGTCGGGTTTTTTTATCACAATATATATTTGAGACTGCTGCAATGTGATTGACTGTACTTATATTGGTATATATGATTTGTAACATTTGTTTGGGTTGAATTGAACTTATACAGATATAATATACAAAAAGTGTGGTGGTATATCGTTGTTTGTGCAATTTCTTTTTAGTACCACAAAACAAATAATATTATTTATTCAACAAAATATATAAATGTGATTAAATGAAGCAAATATTATTTCTTTATTTTTTTCTTCTTTTTCTTTCGTTTCTATTTGAATGCAGTGTTTTTACAATTTAAAGAAAGAAATTGCGATGACAGTAATAAGAAAAAATAGAAAAAATAAATCTTTCTTTGTTAATTTTTCATTATTAAACTTTTTGGATTTAAAACTAACAAAATTTAATGTCAATTATTTTTTTAACTTTTGTCGGGGTATATGGTTTTTGATCTTTCGAAATCTTTCTGAGTATTCCATCCGAATAATTATACAGATTTCGGCTGTTATGGTATACTTACTGAAACACCTCTATATGTTTAGGTTCAACCGAAAAAAAAAGTACCCATTTCTGTCAGAACATCATAAAGATTTGTGTGTAGGTTTTAATATTTAAATCAAAATAAAATATTTGATTTATACAAAAACCATCCTAAATATATTAAACATACCTATTACCCTAGTGCTTTCTCGGGATTTTATGTTTGTAATATCGAGATATGTATATAGGATATTCATATATATGTAGCATAAAATGTTTTATATTTTTTATTCTTTTCTCTTTTTACTTTTTTTTGTATTTTATAAATTGTTTAACATAGTTATATTAATATATCTGCCATTCAATACACACAGTCATATGTATGCAACCACGATTCGTATATAGAACACCGAGAACACACTGATCAGATATATTTAAATAACCGAAACCAGTAAAACGCGAGTTGGTAGCAAACAACATTTCATATCCTTTTTAATGTAAATATTTGTGTACGATGTTATATATGGAAAAACATATGTACAAATTAAACCCCATATTTATATCCTAAAGAAAGCCACATTTTTATTCGAAAAAAAAAAAAACACGGAGAGAAAAAAGTGGGTACCTACAAATAAAAAAAAAGTAAATATATTATATATATATATACTTATTTATTTGTATGATGGTACGGTAACTACACCCATTATACAATCTTTAGTCTACATGTAGGAATTTGGGTTTTTGAAAACGCTCCTGGGTAACTATACCAGTGCACAGGCACAGGCACAGGCAATATTTATAAAGCATATTTGAGATTTTTTCACACAGATAAATTTCTATACATTATTATCTAGGATCGGTTTGGTTCTCATATAAAAAATATAAATATATATTTATTTATTTTTTTCAGTCACCACATATTCTTTATGTTGGTACAGAGGCTGTGGATGATTAACATTTTTTTTTTTTATTTTTGATGAATAATTCGTGGTTTTTGGAGTTCAAATATTTGTATTTTTTTTTATACATATATATATATATATATTTTCGTATTATTTATTTTAATAGGTATGTAGCAGTAGCTAATATCTAAATAGATGATGCCAGTAATATGCATAACTGCGAGATAGGAATTTACTGAAGCCAAAACAAAAATAGTTTTAATAATATCGGTAGAGGTTTATAACCATTTGACATATTTAAAGTACATTTGAAGCAGCAGGAAATATAATACATAAATATGTGTTGCTCAAAATTTTTATTAGAAATATATTCTGTGATTATATTCCCATGAACGATAATGAATTACTATTTAGTTTTAATTCAAGTGATTGAGTAATTAATATACCTACAAATCTAAATCTGAATAAAGCTTGTTTAAACAGTGTTCTGCTTTTGCACTAAATAAACATTGAATTGAAGAAAATGACAATAATTATGTGCGACGAAATTATTGTTAGAAAAATAGAGAGATAAATCAAGTGGACAAAAATTATCTGTGGTCACTCCTTTATAAGCACTAACTACATATGAAACACGTATAGCTCTTATTTTCTTATAATTTTCTTATCTGTTCCCTCGGATTTGAAAAACTAGTGGCCCGATAGTTATATAACTGTTAGTATGCCAACCTACAAGCTGGGTCAAAAGGTCAAATCTCATGCCCAGAAGTCAATATTCTTTTTTGCCTTAATTTTCTCAAAAATTAATGAACCAATTTTGTCGGTATTATACGTAAAGTACATTAGGTAGAGGTCTAGTAAATACATTTTTAGGATTTATTTATTACATCATACTCTTTTATTTAAGTATGAATTTATCATGTGTTTGGCAAAAATTTGTAGGAAAATATTGTTAATTTGAAATATGTGGGGATAATCATCCAATTTCTATTGTCGTACTTGTTTTTTTAATGTATATAAAATTGTCGCAACAATGAAAAGAAATGCATTTGTTTAATGAAAAATATATGAAATAAACTTACAACTGATTAATTAATTTAAAAAGATATCTTAAAAAACAGTTGAATTTTAATTATGCCTAATACCTTCAATGAGTTTTTTTTTATTTCAATATCTGAAAATTTTGCTAGTAGAAAACGTCAATTAAACTTTTTCCCTACGTCCCCGCACTTCAACAAACAAAAAATAAAGCGACCCAAATCAAAATCATTTTATTTGTTAAATTCATTCAGCATTCTCATTTTATATTCGCACATAATCTGTCATTTACACACAAAAAACATAATAATAATAAGTAGTAATATGAATGAATGAAAAAAAAAAATGAAATGAGAAGAAAATAAAACACAATTCCACTTTTTGCGATAGAACATATATTACATTGTATTTGTATCCATGTTCTGTGTAGAAAGCATGTATCGTTACCTCTACCAGATGACACTAACCTTAAATTCGTGCAAATGCCTAGCTTTTATAAAATAATTTTTACCATACCCCAACATCCTTACCCATAGATCTTTTGTTTTGTAAGTGACATATTTTTGATATATCTCATTTTTATTTCCAAAATAAATGAATGTTTTTCCAAATGTCAACACTTATTCTGTGCATTTTATATCTGTCACTTTATATTATCTTCCTTATTTGTATATTTTTTAATACAATTGTTATACAACAGGAAAGCACAAAATAAAGAAGGAGAAATTCCAAAGAAGTGAAAAGAAAAAAAAATAGAAAGAAAAAAAACGGAGATCAAAATTGATAGATTATTTCTCTGTAATATGTAAAGTAAATGAGTAGAAGTAGAGGTGGGTAATAGGACATGCCAATACATCAATATATTTTGTTTAAGAGGTTTTTTCTAGACATTTGGATGCATTACAAATCCAGAATTTATTTAGTCCATACACAAATCGTGGATAATTTTAATACATTTCTAAATATAAAAAAATAACTCTTACATAGTCATTGTATAAATAAATATTAATCTATAATAATCCGCATAATCTATGCTCTATTATAATTTGATGTTCATTGCATTACATTTATATGTCCATAATAACTATACAACTATGTATAATATAGAAACTATATAACAACAAAAAAAAATGATTATTAAATTATCATGGAGCAAAAAATAAACAAAAAAAAAAGCTTTATCCACAGACACACGCTCCTATATTCGGACACATTCGACATACATTTCAGCTGATACAAAAAAAAAGTATAGTATTTTACCGAAATGAGAGTAAAGAAAAACTCTATATAATATATAATACCTCTACAAGTCTACATTCTAGATTTATCATGTAAATTAACGCTGTTCTTGTGCACAATGTAGATATAAAAGTAATATCGTGTGATTTACATAAAAAGTAAAGAGATAAATAGAACAAGTAAGTAAATAGGTAATATGATGGAAAAAATTGGAAAATTTGAATATTAGCTGTGTGTTTTATATCAGTTATATTCATGTTTCATGTACCCACACAGCCGATATTTACTTTCCCTGCAGCTATTTTAAATGGGGTGTTGAGATGTACAAACACGTGTAGTCGAAATCGTGTAGGCATATAAATATATATATATATAATACATATATTAGAACCAAAGAAAAAATAAACTCTCTTACAATCAGGGTTGATGACTTATTTTACTTTTTCAAAAAAAAAATCAAAAATCGATGATTTATTTGATTTTTTCTGATCTATTTGAATTATTTTGATTTTTTTGATTTATTTGATTTATAAGTTTCAAGTCGAATTTGTACAACAGGTGTACACATTTTATCGTGATAATTTAACTTGAGAACTTATCTTGAGAAATGGAAAAAATTCTTAACGGTTGATTGTATAATAATACAAGTTGTTTGGGCTAAAGTTTCGATTTAAAAACATCTACACATCGCTCTTTTAAACTTTTTCTGTAGGATCAACTGTTGTGAGATTTTATTTTGAAGATTTATCTTGAGGACGCCATAAATTTATGTTGAGTAGAGATTTATTTGAGCTACCAAAATTTTACTCCTTAAATCATTTTGTACATTTTCATTTGGGACCAAACAAAAAATATATTACATATTACGTTTAATTCTTCGACAATTAAATTAATTTTATTTTAAATTCATTCATAATATTTTATCCTCTGCTTTTTACATTAACAATCATTAACAATTCATAATCTCATTTTGGTTCTAATGCAACGTGAGATTAAGGGAATTTTAACGAACTGGTCGATCAAACAAGTCTATTGGAATATCTTTTAAACAGTCGTAAGAAAAACAACATAAGGGAGATAAATCTGTACATCTTTTTTTAGACCCTATTTTCATATATATTTCCTATACATGAACAATTTTGTATTATGATTCTGTTTAATAGAAAAATGTGAAAAATAAAATAAAATAAATATTTGATTAAATCAAGAAAAAAATAATCTATTGTCAAAAAATCAAAAAAATCACAAATGACTTTTTTGATTTTTGATTCTTTTGATTTATTGAAAACAACCCTGCTTGCAATATCCTCCATACATTATTTATATTTACAATGTACACTGTACCAATTTACCTTCAATTCTACATACTTTGTGATATTTTTATTGCGGTTCAATACGGGAAATGACTGTTTGAATAGAAAATATGTAGATATATTTATTTATATATATTATATTGATTTTTTTTTTACTTTCTTTGAAATTAGATGTGTACAATTTACTAGATTATATTATTAAAATTTCTTTATTGGCGCCAATGCCACACAACGTTCTATTAATGATTTCTCTTTCTTCTTAATTTAAAAACCAGATAAATTTTTAAGAAGGAAATGGCTTTCAATTCTTTATTAATATCATTTGTTATCATTACGAAGACGATAGAAGATTTAGGTTTTACTCATATTTAAAAAAAATTGCCCAAACATTATTAAATGAATAATTTTATAGTACATTTATAATTATTATAATTATATTCCATACAATTATATCGGTGAATAGGTCTGCATAATTAATAAAGAAACTGTACAAAAACAAAATAAAAAATAAAATAGTTCAAAAAATGTATGAATTAATAATAATTTAAAATTTAAAAAAAAATAATATGATTTAAACATTTTATAAAGCAATATATAGATTTAAAAATAAATAATCAATAAAAATTGACTTAAATAGTGCAATATTGAAGTTCAAAGTTGTCGTAAAGATAAACACTTTAGTTTTAAAATCTTTATCAAGATTTCTTTTAAATTATTTATAAGTTAGTATTCAGGTATATATACTTATAAGAGGATATAGTTATATTCTTCATTGTTCGTTCATAGTAAAAGTTTTTCGGTTCAAGTTATTGGATATACTCGTACTTATACGTAATATTTACATTGTCATCTGTCGAATTACATACAACAATGTAATACGTTTCAATGCTCTCTTTTTTCTGTATTCGCATTTTCAGTGTTGTACGGAATCAACAATCGAAATAAATTGAGAAATAGTTCAAAAGCTTTTGTACAGAAAAGGAAAAATTAACGCCGATGTTATATTTGATAAATTTTTAAAATCATTAAAAATAATAAATTATGGGTGAGTTTCCTCTAATTTACATAATTTTTAATGTATTAATTAGCAAAAGAAATCGCTCGTTTGTAAATTTATTAACATTCGTAATCAGAAATTTACCAGATTACCTACAAAAATAGAAAATGATTAAAATGTAGTTTTACTTTTAGATTTTTTAAATATAATTTCTTACATTTTAGTAAAACATATTTTCTCAGTCATGTAACCATACAACACTGGCGGTGTTATAAAATCAAACAAACAGAAAAAAAAACATCACTTTTTTATTCTTTCTTTTTGTTTGATATTTCATGCAAAATCAGAACTTTAAAAGTCAAAACAGCTTACATTTTAAGATTATTCAACATACAACAGAAAACGCAAACTAAAATGTTTATGTAGATGACTTTTCTTTCAAGAGTTAAGTCCTGTGTATTATGACTTCTAAAATAGTTTTAAAAGTCTTGTTATAAAACATTTTTTTTTCTTTTCTAGCTTTTTGGAGAAATGTGTATGGGTGTTGTGTGTATGTGTGGAGTAATATATTTGAGTATCAAGTAATATATTATTTTATCTCGTTTACAACTTTAGTCCTCAAATTAAAACAAAAAAGAATAAAAAAGAATTGGTAAAGAATTTATTATGTTCAATTATATATTTAAGGAAAAAGTAGACCAAAATCTATATCCCATTTCTATATGGATATTGAATAGATAAAAATATTCTGGCTTTTATTTATGTAATGAAAAATAAACTAAATGAAAATACTTAAAGCTAATATATTTAATGATATAAAAAAAAAAGTTAACTGGGAAAGAAAACTTTTTCGTTAAATTATACAAAAATCTTCTTATGTACCGAACGTAAGAAATAGGTATATGATTATAAGTGCACACAAGCAGTACAGTACACTCCATATTCAAGATACAGATAATGTTAGTGAAGTCATTGCTTTTAAAAGAAAATTACATCTTTTATTTTACACTGTACTCCTAAGCGTGTTGGAAAGTTTTTTTTTCCATTTTCTTTATAATATAACATTATGATAAAATTAAAGTCATAACTGGAAAAAGACGATGATTTATGTGTTTTTTCATTCGTTATAATTTTCTTCCTTTTTTTTGCCATCTGCAAAAACGGAAAAACAAAAATATTAAATGTCACAGAGGAGATGTCCCAAAGATCATTTTATAATTACTTAGGTACAAATAAAACAAGGTACCATAATTCGATTGGTACCGAACTTCGTTTTTGCGAGTATTAAATTCCTAAACAAATATTCCCCAGCTTTATTTTATCTTCCAATTAATTCAATTAATCGAAGACTATTACAAATCAAATCCAAAATCAAAATATTTTCAAGATAATTTAATTCTGCTATAAAGATGATCTATAATATCCATCCATCTACTCAATATTAAGATGGAGCTAAAACTACAAGAACTTGACTAGGAGGAGGTGTCCTAGAGCTTAGCTAATATTACCATTCAATTAAAATTAACCCGAATCATCCCAGTTTCATACGTTGTAGATTTATGTACGACACTACTACGAATTAATTCAAAAAAGTGAACACAAAAAGTGCTCAATTTCATTTTGTTTTTTTCTCAAATATGAAGTAATAAATATATTTTGTTGACAGTATTGTGCACTAATACATATGAGTTATAGAATATAATATTAATTTTAAATCAATTACAATGTTCAAAATTTCAACGAAAAGTAAGATGTATTACACAATTTGGGATAACGACGTTATCATATTTACGTAAGTGCGCCCAACTAGTTTGAGCTAGCATCTTAAGTTAGTTGAAGGAGAACATTGACGGAAACTTAAACCGAAAATAGTTACGGACACCTACATAAATTCGATTACGTTACTTTCCCAAACTTGT
Organism: Catotricha subobsoleta; assembly: GCA_011634745.2. Taxonomy (NCBI): domain Eukaryota; kingdom Metazoa; phylum Arthropoda; class Insecta; order Diptera; family Cecidomyiidae; genus Catotricha; species Catotricha subobsoleta. The sequence goes on along the minus strand of JAABKK020026853.1, from coordinate 7,482 downwards.
TGTCTATTCTCTAAAGTTGTGATCAAATTACTTATTCGAGATATAAATATTTTCAAACATTAAACAATGGAAATTGCGAACGTGATTTTTTTTCACAAGTACTCCAAACAAATTATGAAATTTTGAAATTCAATATGTCTTCGTCTGTTATACGTATTCAATTCATTTGTTTATTAGGTATGCTCAGAAGTAAAAATAATAATAATAATAATAATAATACATAGATAGATTGAGTTAACGTATATTATAATAAGGTTGCTAGCTGAATATAAAAATGTACATATTATTACCCATTACCGAAGTTATGTTACGTATAATAAAAAACAAAAAAACTGAATAAGGCAAAAAAAAAAATATGTTAGAAAGATTTTTTTTTTGTCCTTAAACATTCTTTTTACTTATTTGTTCATAGAAAATGGAGAAACAGCAAAAACTCCATACTTATATGAGGCACGTGTACATACAGAAAGCCTTTATCTATTAATATATCTTCTATATTTTATTATAATATGTAATCGCAATGCAAACGAAATGAGTCTAATCGATATTTAAATGATAGGAGAGAAGAAAAAAGAATTTATTTGCTGTCATCCTTATAAATTTATATGTGATTATACCAAAAGAAAAAAATATATAAGAAACTCATATTAAATAAGTTTCAGTCGCGACGGTTTTTTTCTGAATTCCAACGGAAAGAAAAAATGAGCTTCAAAAATACCTGAACGTAAAAATAGATAAAAGTTAATGTTCTTATTTTTATTACATAAAAAAATAGATATATAAGTGAAATACAAGCGATCATAATGACTTCTTTCTAATACAATGTAACAAAGAATAAAAAAAAAACGCACTAACTTATATTAATTAATACAAATGATCATATAATTTGTTCGGTAACAATGTCACCGTAATTAAATCTCTCAAACATTAATGGCCACTTTTTGAAATGGCAATTTCTCAACCGTCACTTTAACACACATTCTCTTACACAGGGCCACAGCAGACATCCGACATTTTTCTCTTTTCAATTTAAAAAAAAAAAGAAAAAACAAACGTTTACATAATATTTTTTAGAAGGAAACACTGATTACACATTAATGATGATGTTGAAACATTTCTCGGATATTCATGTTATGTTCTCGCATTTTAAGTAAGTATAATCAATTTACCTCAATACAAACCGCAAATTATTATTAGTACCTATTTTTTTTTAGTTTTTACTTAAATGAAAGAATGAATGAAAACAAAAACAAAAAAAATAAAACAAAGTTAAACGTTAAACTATACATTACAAGTAAGAGGTTAACCATATTTTTCATTTAACTCGAAACACCCAAATATATATTGTAAGTATAAACTTACATAAAATATCTAAATAAAAGATATGTATGAAGCACAATAAAAATCATTCATTCATTACATTCGGTTTTTACAATTTTTAAGCTGTCGGCACCCTTTTTTTCTTTTTGTTTTACCATTTACCTTCTTTTACTGGAAAATTGAAAACAAAAGAAATGTCTACAGTCGGTTTAAAATAAAGCATAAAAATAAAATAAAATGATATACCTACTTAGTTTAATGCATGATATTTTATTCTGTTATATTATATTTTTGGCCCATATAATTGTAACAATAATAGAAATAACACAAAATGTATATACATATTTAAAAAAAAAATCCGATATCTAATTATACATAATTTTTCGTCCCTTTTCTTATAAAGCAGAAGAAATCATTTAATTAATAAAGTTTTTATTGTATATTAAAGTTGATTTGGCTATCCAGAACATTTTTCTGACTAACTTGGAAAACAAGAAAAAAAAATCTGATCAATTAGAAATAATTTTTGACTAATTTCATCATCGTGATTTTAATGTATTTGTTCATTAAATTTAATCATGATTTTTTTCAGTCACAAGTTCACGACCCACAATGAACTAACTCCTCACTAAATTATATTAAAAAAAAAAATAATAAATACAAATTTCATGGCGGTATTTATTTATTTACTTATATTTTTAGATGTACATTAAATAAAATAAGATGGGACTATTTCAAATACTTGTATTTGAAATACGTAATTCAAACACAAAATACAGAATACAATTTCTAAGTAATAAAAAAAAAAAAAAACAATACGAAAAAACACATTTAATATGTGATGTATTTTAATTTTTTTTTTGTATTTAAAATACTTTTGTAAACAACATTGCAGATTTTTTTTTATGGTTTTTTTACTTTATAGTAAAAATATTTGTTTTTTCACGCAACGTCTAATTATTTAATTCACAAGCAATTAACCCTTAATAAAGTAAATAGATCCGTAATTTATTTCATTTTTAAATACACGAACAGAATATTCTTAAGAATTCAACCAGAACATGTGTGACAATTTGAAAGAAATTAAATTAAAATATAAAACAATAAATTAGGCCTCAATGGATGCTTACTATTCACATAAAAGTATGTTCTATATTGTATTAGATATAACATCTAACTATGACTATAAAACGCATATGGAAGTTACCAATTCAAAGACTTATTAAATATTACAAAAATATGTTATAGTACCAAATGCATTGTTATATTTCATAATTTATAAATTAATGTCAAAAAAAAATAAATATGAAAATAAAAATATTATTTATATTTTCCTAATTTAGTCCAAAAAAAAATTTTTTTTTTTTTTTGGATAAAAATAATAATGAGGTGTAGGACACTTCCATTAAATATGGTTATTTACAATTCATTACCAACCAGCGTACCTCCACTAAATGATGACAAACAATTGTGTAAATATTGATAAAATAATTTTGTGTTTTTTTTCTTCGGTTATTGAATCAGTGACACAATCCAGCAACAATGAATTTGAATGCCTACTTAGTTTAAGTGAGTACTTAATTTTTTTTTTATTCCTCTCTTGTTTGCTACCGTGTCAGTTATATTGTCCATAGAAAATCTATAAATTTTATATAAGAAAAATAAGAGAAAAAAAAGAAAGAAACGTGAATGAATAACATATTTTTCTAATTATAGATATCCTTCGACCTTCCTGGAAGTGAAATTGTTTAGTTTATATAGCCAGATACTGCGTTCAAACCAAAAATATTTTCATAACATTTGCTTTATGATTGGTCGCTTTTAATAATATTAATCAAACACAGATTATTTATTAATTTTTGGTGTGTACACACACTCATACAATAAACATTATTTTCCAGGTCCTCTCTATGGTTGAAGAAGGGATTTAGGCCAGTAACCACGCAATTATTTAAAAATACATATGGTTGAAAAGCAAAATAGGCAAAACTATTGATTGTTGTTATAATATGTCAGTTAAATAAAACGAACGTAATTCTCTTTCTGTATTCGTATGTGTGTACAGTTTTTGGGGTAAAATCAATTATTTAACATCAATTAATTAGTTTAATTATATTTCTGTGTTGAAATTGAGAAAGTGTGGCAGGTAAATTAAGTAATCGATCATCTATAAATTATTTAGTTACGCACATATTGATCACAATATATACATTATACAGAAATCCATTTTCTATTCATTAAATGCAATATCATAATTTTGGCCGGGGCTGTATAGTGTACGAGTATATATATATATGTATTAATATAAACGAAGAAATATTGAAACTGAAATGTGCCTCCTTCTATTCTTTTATTTTTATGAAACTATTTAATGTTTAAAACGGAACATTTTTCATATGAAATTCTGGTCGAATATTTTTAAATGTAAATAAATTAAAAATAATATAAAACATAAAAGTACAGGTGTTGAAAACTGGTTTTTAATTACCAAATACATTTGCTGGCTCCCGGGTGTTGGATATAAGGTTTACATAATTGGTGCTTTGGTCCATGAGATTATATTACCTCTCAAACATATTACACATAACGTGCTCATAATTATATTACACAAAATACGGTTTGTATTTGTGTGTGATTCTGTGTATATATATCCCGACACCATCAGTAACCAGTGCTACCTTCCTCTCTACTCTACTAATGTAGAACAAAGCTAAAATTAATTTTATTGCTTGTTTTAATTGAAAAATATAAAATTCATATGTTTTTAGTTTGAACTGAATGTGTTCATCTTTTTTTATTTCTCTCTATTTTATTTAATATTTAATATAGAGAATATTTTTTTTTGTTTGTCTTGCTTTATTTGCATTCCCTATTCATTATTTAATATTAGCTTTTCTATGGCATATACATTATTTTAATATCGTTAGTTTATTAGATGTTAGATTTATTTAATAGTGTTCGGAATTTATCTAATTATTAAATATAATTCTTCGTAACGAATAAATATAAAGTGTTAATCAGTTTAAATTGTTCCTTTTCTTCGTGTAATCAGAAGTATAACTGGAAACCGCATGGTTTGCATCTAAATGAAAATCGAGGTATTATATGTTCATACATAATTTATATAGAAAATCTATTGATAAATTGTATCTAATTGTATAAATAGAGGAAATAAGCAATTTGATTTTAAATTATATACAATTTATTTTTACAGAGCTAAGATGTTGAAATCAAACAATGTCTATTATTATTAATTTAAAAAAGAAATAGAAGATGAAAATAATAATGAAAAATAAATAAATAAATAAATAAATAAATAAAAAAATAAATAAAAAAATAATTAATAATGAAGAAATGAAATAAAATCTTAAGAAATGTTTATACTTAACTTAAGTAGGTAATTAATGCTAGATATTTTGCAAAAACGATATAATTTTAATTTAGATGGCAAACAATCAATGTGTAAATTGAATAAATAGAAAATTATATTACTTACACCAAGTCTCTGTATTCTCTGTATGCATAAAATAATATAATATGGTATTATACGATTATTGTAATATATAAACCGATTTAGACTTTTAACCATGTATATAAAATTGATATTGAATTTAAAAATAACATTCTTTAAGTATTACAAAATGTAAACAAATCAATTTCATACGCAAAATATAACATGTACTTGTCTTAAAATCGAATATAACAAGACCATTACATATTTTGTCTAAACAAATAATACGGATAATTATAATATTATGAATACATAAATGAATTGGAATAGCACATAAATATTAGTATGATTGTAAACACTATAGTATATAAATTTCATTTCATTAGATTACTTATACCTATTTCTATTTTTGTTTCGCATTTTTTTCTTTTTTTAATTTTATTTTCCTTTTGTTTTCTTTTTAAATGTATAATTATTTTGCAAAAACAATAACATCGGTTTGCATTGAAATCGAACATATTGATGTGTATAATTTGCAGGCATGTGCCATTTCAATCTGTTTCAAATATACAGAATATGTATGTTTAAAGTCTTTTAATGTAATATTGTACCAATGTTATTTTAATTAAAAAGTAATGTGTTTTGTACCATCATAAAGTAAAACCGAGCTCTATAGACAGAAATAGTGTGGGTGTATGTGTTTGTGTATATCGAGGTATCGGTACAATGTCAATAATATAGAGCAATATAAATGCAGTGTATTGAACGAATGGTAACAATTACTGGTTTCATGGTAAACAGATATAATACACCAGAAACGTGTTGAGTTTAAAAACATACTATTTTTGTATATCAAACGAAAGAAGTAGCAGGAAAAAAAATGAATTGAAATGAAAGCCAAACCAAAATGCACATAAATTAATGTTATATTGGGTTGTGTTTAGGATTTCGTTTTTCTTTTTTTAATTGACTTTACTATGTTGTTAAATTGGTTATTGTAATTGTCCGTCGAAAGAAAAAATCCGAAATTTCTGAGAAGATAAAGATCATAGAAATTTTTGAAGTTTGAAAACAGCAGTTATTATTTTTTATCGCTACCAAAACAGACTAAAATAATAAATAAAATGAAAGACGTATTGCTTTGTCAACTAATTTTTCTTTATAGTTTTGGGTTTTAGTGGCGGTGTTTTATTTGTACAGCTTATAGTGCTATTGAAATGGAGATCAATAACCTTTTTGTGCACAAGCATTTTCTTTTGTTTTTGTTAAACTTAAACTTGATACTATCAATTCAATTCGATTGAAAATGAAAAGCGATCCCATAAAATTGAATCAACTGGCTTGTATATCAATGATACACTAAACTACACACTGCCATGCACACATATTCTACATCCACACATCGACAATATACAAACATTTTTATCTCTATTTATTTGAATTAAATAAAATGCTTTGTTGCATACACAACTCAATTGATTCAACTCTTCTTTCATCTTTTTTTTCCGCTTTCGGTTCTTCTTGTTTATTTTTTATTTTTTTGTGGTTGGTCTTTTTCTCTTATTTTTTTAAGAAAAATCTAATGCAATACTTTTTTTTTTCATTATTATTTCAATTTATTATGTGATTCATTTCGATATGACCAAAATGATGATATTATTATTATTGGAAATAAAATTCAATAGATTTAAAAAAAAAACAAGCTACCAATGGATTAGTACACAACTTCATTTTGCGAGTAAGGAATTTTACCAAGAGGTGCAGAAATTTATTATCTTCCAAAGCCTTTGATTTCAATCCGTTCACTTAATTGTAAGGAAAATATAAATAAAAAAAAAAAAATAGCAGCTTCTATCGAATTTAATCTTCAAATCGAATCCCTAGAGCCAATAAACATCCAGATCGAATCAAACTTATGTATTTTATCGAACTAAAGATTGTATGTCTTTTACTCTTTTGATTCAATATCCGATCACTGAATCCGGAGACCAATAGTTTATTATTTTAAGCCCTTGTAAAATAAATATTGAAATTTTTACCATAATCATATACCCATTCACAGTGCCGGCTAGAGCTTATTTGTTTAACCGGGCAAGACCTCATTTTGCCGCCTCAACGCCACAAAATCCATATATTGTGACTTTAATATACATTTAATATTCTTTCTTTGATATACAGATATCAGATAACAATAAAAATTAAAAAAATTGTAAAACGAAAATATTTTCACACAATTATGTATCATGTATAGGTACATACTTAATAGGTCTAAGGTCTAACAATCAAAATAATTATTCTCTTGCATTGAGTGCAGTAAAATTATTTAGAACTTCATCTAAATCCAGTTCGTTGGCAATTTTATTTTCGATAGAAATCATACCTAAATTCATCTAATCGATCTTGGGTCATTGTTAATCTTAAGTAAGTTTTAATTAATTTAAGCCTTGAAAAACTTCGTTCATCTGTTGCAACCGTTATAGGCAATGTATGAATTCGTAAGCATATAAATAAATAATATAAATATAGCCATTCCAAAGATCTGCAGAAAATTAAGTTAATGTAATATGAAACCTTTGTTAGACTATTTATATAAATAAGTAAATACTTACTCTTTACATGATATATTTTTTTCAAATTTATAAGCCAATGACTTCATTTTGCCAAATATATTAAATAATGACCCATAAATTATTTTTATGTTATCAAGAATT
>JAABKK020026842.1:0-16690 GCA_011634745.2 Catotricha subobsoleta | reverse complement strand
TAAAACTTTAACCTTGCCGAAAAGTTCACTCTAGCGCTTTCCATACGCTCCAAAAAGATTTGTTCGTCGATTCGCCCGGTCTCCCCTACACGTTACTCAAGAGACTAAATGCTACTTAAAAAATGATGGTACCGGCAGTTCTGAAAAATTCGATCCACCCTATTATATACGTATGTTCCAACAATAGAACACAAACATAAGAAACTACATTTATATAATAAATTACTTAAAAATGTATAAAAATATACTAAATTTATTGTTAGCGATGATGATCTGCACGAATTTTTCTACTCTTCTTCTTTTAGATCTATTTGTTCACCTTATTACTATTATTATTATTATTATTATTATTATTATTATTATTATTATTGTAAATACATTTATTTAATATTCTGTAAAATGTTTTCTTTTTCGTAAAAATTTATGCGAGCAAGGTCGAAATTTGAAATAAATATTTCTTTAAAAAGAAATATTTTGCAGATAATGAAGGAAGTATTATGAAGATAATCATTAAACACCGCAAACGCACACAATAAGAATAAAAAAATAAAAAAAAAAAAAAATAGTCAAACGGAAATCATATAGACTAATTTTAACAATCTTTTAACAAAATTCAATGAATCGCAAAATTATTATGTGAACTGTTTTGTTATTTAACTGCGCGGTAATATTTATTGAAATTTGTGGTTTTCCGTTGTAAGATGGACTTAATGAACCTTCTCAGAAAACGAACAATTATTGAAAACATCGTTTTTTTGTTGTTATTTTTTTTTCTTTACCAATAATTTTTGTGTTTTTCATTATTTTAATTATATTTACAAAATTACACAAAATATGTGACTAAATCAAAAATTTAAGAATTGAAAATAATTTTTTTTAAATTATTCACAAAGTTTTTTATTATTCTGTGTTCATTTGCGATAGAATAAAAAAAATTGTTTGTTTATGATACGAGTACCAATACGGTGTCTTGTACATTACTTATACTTGTACCTACATAAAGATATATTTATATTTATTCATTATTATTATTTATGGGAAAAAAATAATAATAATAATAATAAATAAATAAATATGGTAGTAAATCGTTTCGGTATTTTGAAGTTCATTAACTTGCTGAAATATTTTCATTATATATAATGTATAAATGTATACATACACGAATGGATTATAACAAAAAAAAAAAAAAACAGAATAATTATATATATTTTTTTTTTAATAATTATTATAAATTGTGTTTAATTCTTTTTGTGATCTGTGCTATATTTGCTGCAGTGTTCATCTATAAAAAAAAAAAGAAAAAAACCACAATAATAACAAAAATATAAACGGCAATCAATTTAGTAAGTATGAATATTGTAAATAAAAAATTTAAATTATTGTGTAAAATCTAAAAGTTTCGAGTGATTAAAGTGAATTTTCAATAGTCGTATTTTTCTTTAGATTTTAATTTCAAAAAAATAAAATAAAATAGTATCAAAACAAATATATATGTATTTGAATTGAAGTCATTTTCAATTCCAGTGAAATTTAAAAATGAAAAAAAAAAGAATAAAAAACGCGAATTCATAAACATAATTTTGTTGTTGTTGTTGCTGTTGTGCGGTGCTGAGGCATTATTAATTGTATATAATTTCTTAATCTTATGGTATGCTTGGTTTGGCTTGGCCTTTTAAAAATATTTGCACAGATGGTGCAGAGTATTTAATTTAACAGATATATAACACCACAACCAACACGATAATAAAATGTAAAGCATACATTGAGACAATGTAATGAATAGCTTTTTTTGTTTTCAACATTAATTCGATAACGAAATATATATATATTTTTTCATATATTTTTTGGTTTTTGTGAATTTATTGGACTGAAGTCTGTTTAGAAAATTAATAAAAAAAATAATATAATTTTGCTCATCATTCGCGCTTGAAACCAAAAAAAAATAATTTAGAAATAAAAAAGAATTTGAGAAAATGAAATTATTTCGTAATCCTATTTTTTTTTTTCTTTTAATATATTTCTGAAACATCTGGCTTCTGTGTCCTTATTCATAGTTTCATTGTATTTCGAATTGTCGGTTGTTATGCTGAAACTATAACTAGAAATTTCGTCTATTTACTGTAAATTAATGTAATGTTTCATTTGTAAAACATTCAACTTGTTCCGATTGGAGGTCGCATAATTTAACATCTTCAAAACTCGTGAAAATAAATTGATTAGTAGATTCATAATGTTTTTCTCTATGTCTCTACACGTAAATTTCGATTAAAAACTTTCAAATCCATTTGTTTATACATTAAAATTAATTGAATTGAATGAATTCAATAATCAAATAATCAAATAATCACTTGACTTTAAACCATGTTCGATTTGTAATTAGTTAATTGTTAATTCATTTCAGATAATATAACTGGGGACATTACGCATTTACACACTTCGTAATTTGTATTCAGGTACGAACAATTTGAAAGAAAAGAAGTATAAAAACGATACGAAATCAATCAAATTAGTGGATCACCTTGAATTTAACATTGCTAAGTATAAAATCCGACTTCAAATTATTATTACAATGTTAAACCATATAGTATAGTTTCTTGTTTGCGTGTATACATTTCTGATACAATGCGAATCCATGTTGTTTAGGATTTGAAACTTATAATCACTTCAAACTCATTTACCATTTAATCGACATTAAATATATATAATTAGTGTTCATGTTAAATATTATTTAAAAAAAAAATTGTAATACCTTATATTAAACACTTATTGCCTTATTTTTTTTCTTTAAAATAATTGGTGATAACGCCTACACTCTTAAATAATTTTATCTCTCACAAATAAATATGTAAGTACATAATGATGTTTGTACGCACCACAAATTCAATGAATACAAAAAAGATAAACATTTTTTTTTTTTTATTTATAATTATCAATCTTATCGGTGAATGTTGAATATCTGTATCAGTTAGGTGTGTAGAGTGTGAATATAATAAAAGTTGATTGACTTGTACTTGATCAATACAAAATGTATGACAAATTGTAAAATTCAAAATTATATATTTTATCATTGATATGTAGTAGGAAAACACCGGGAATAATATCTTATTAAGTTTGTCGTTATTTTAACGCAATTTTATAATAAAAAAAAAATATTGATACGGATCAGTTATTAATATAACCAGCAGGAAGTAAAGATAAAATATAATATTTTTTATGCTAATGGTAAAACTTTTGAATTTATACCGGACAAAATTTAAATCTTCTAATTAATCTGTTGATTAAATGTATATAAATTAACTGAATTTGATTGATTTTAAGGTGTGTGGTTTACTTTAGTATAATTTTTCAAATCCTTTTATGATTTAGTTTAGTGTTTTCTCTGAATGGTATCCTCTGAAATGTAACTAAACTTAAATCTTATTTTGATACTATGAAAAACATACAATTTCTTATCATCATCACTTTTTTTTTTATTTCTCTTTCGTTAACTCAATTTACACTAATGAGCTACATTCAGTTAATTTATAAATAGGAAGACACACACAAAAAACTTGTCATGATGTCACGACCATAATAATAGACTTGTTTTTCTGAAACAAGCATATTACTAACATATATTTATATACCCATTGAAGATAACTTAACTTTGTACAGATTAGGTACATTCTTATTTAAATAAATAAAATATTAAAATAACTTGCGCGTCGTTTTGTCTTCTATATATTACGCTAATATTATCTTTAAGTACTTGATATTACATATAATTAATTGTGTTTTATACAATCTCTTTTTATGATTTATGAAACATATTGGTTGGTTATTACATTATTATTATTTTGATTAAACAAGGAAAAGTGAAAATATACAGGGTATTTCAACGAAAGCTTCCACTTAAAAAAAAAAGATTATAACAGATGCGTTATTGATGGGCAAATCGGATTTTAAAATGGTATAAGATAAATGCTATAAAATAAATATTATAATAAAAATGGTCTAAAACAGGTCAAATTGTTTAAGCGTTTAGACATTTTTATCTTTTTTATTTTTATGTTTTTTTTTAAAAGAAAGATACCTACTTACGCGCAAAAATATTGTTTGTAATAAATAATAAATATATTAGCTATATTTATTGACATGATTAGAATTAGAGAACGAATCAATATTCTCGTTAAAAATGTATCCTTAATTTGATGTAGGCGATACTTTTCTATTTTTGACATTTACACTAATCTTAAACCACATTTAGATCATTTTATCAACCCGTACTCACTTTACATTTGTGCAATGGACGGAAAAAACTTATCTATTGCAAAAAAAAAAGGAGGAAAATGTTCGTTATTCTGTATATAAGAAAATTTTAATCAAATCCTAAAATTATCCTTAATAATTCGCATAATTTTGATAATCACTTCAAATTGATTGTAGATATCGATCGATCGATCTTAAGACTCACAATTCTTGATTTCTTCCATCCAAAAAAAATTTTTAAATTAATGAACGCAGATAGAAAAATTTAAATATTAATATTATATAAAAAAAAAATATCAAGTAAACCAGCAAAAAGCAAAAAGCAAAAAAGTATCTTCGATATTTGTATAGAATGTCATTATATAAGAGAAAAATTTATTCGATGGTATTATAAAAGAACATAAATTCTATATAATCGGAACCCTACGCACCGTTTCATTTTCAAATAACTACATGTGCGATAAACATTCCGGTTTATTTTTATGTGCTGGAATGTTTTACAAATTACAATGAAATACAACGAATAAAAGGAGAGAATAAGAAAAAAATCTTGAAACGTAACCATAAGAAAAAAGATAGTATTTATAAGACATGTGACGACCTTGAGCTTTTTCTTTTCATTTTATATTGTTAAATTGAATATGTATTTAGAAATGCGAAATATCTACTATATATTAAATGATATCAGATGGATAAGTAATATTTAAGTAGATAGTAGGTAGAAATTGCATTAAATGCTGATGAATAATTTTTGACAATCACTAATTTAATTCATTATATTTTTTCAATAAACCACATTATACTCCTACAACTACATATAATTATGCCTAGCCTAAACACTTTAACAATCAATGTTTAAAGATGAAAAAAATAAATAAAAAATGTGTCAAACATTGTACAAATTATTATGATGTGCCTCTTTATTGTGCAGATCTGAGTAGTAAGTAGGTAGGAGTATGAATAATTTTGTTAAGTATATGCTTGAGGGTTTTTCGAGGTTGAAATGCTGTCAACAATAACTATAAATTCACATACCTACTTACTCATTAATTAACAGTTTTATGAAAATATTGATGTTTTTTTTCATTAAACAATATAACACAAAGTTTCTCTATCCATCATGACAATAATCAAGGGCGCCGACTTCACATTTTCAACCAATGTTCAAAAAAGTGTACATTGGTTGAAAACGTAAAGTCGGCGTATTTAGAAATAATTAATAATATACTGATAAGGTATTTCACGTTAAGGACTAAAGCCCTAATAGCTGCTGTACAATTTGATTAGTTAATAATAAATAAATTAAAAAAAAAAAATGTGGAGCCTATGCTAAGAATTGCAACCAAAGGAATCAAAAATAGTACACGTGTCACATAGTTCAATCAAAATTTCACTTTTGTACCATTTTAAATTAATTTAGAGAATTAAATTTAATTCAAAACTGGCAACAGCGACAACAACAAAACAAAATTAGATCATAATATTTAGATCATTCTAGGGAATGTTACTTATGTTGTGGAATATTTTAAGCAAATAAATTTCATAATATTCTATTTTCAATTAATTATTTTCAATGTCACGCAGTTTTTTCGTTTTATCCATATTTACATATATTTTTTTAGGCACTGGTCGTGCACATACTTTATATCTAATACACGAAAAAATATTTATTCACTTTCGTGATATTTTTTCTTTGTAAACATTATAAGTACACAAACAGACATTTTATTTTATACTGATGTCGTCAGATTTATATAAAACAAAAATAAAAACAAAAATAAAAACAAAAAAATAAATAAATATGTTACCAAATTTATTGAGAAAATGATTTTTTATATTTGAATTTTTTTTTCTTATGCATTTCTGTTCTTATATTTATTATTTGTGATATAATTTTTGTCTTAAATAAAAAAAAAAATGTAAGTATTTAACTTGATTAATAAATATTTTCGAATTTACTCGTATGATATTTAATAAAAATTCTTTATAATCTAATTTAATTAAAAGAAAATATGAACAGTGGTCATTATAAGATCCTGGTGGCCATTGATGATGTATTATTATAAATAGTTGAAATTGTACTTTGTGGTTAAATTCACCTACTAACAAATACACTCAATTATCATATTGTCCGATTTAAAATGAATAACTTTTGAATGCGGTTTCTTCGTTTCGTAAGCAATTATAAGTAAACAACATATCAACCAGGGACGCGAATCTTTGTCATTTATGAAAGGTTCGGATCTTAATGTGAAAAATAAGAGTTCGGTTTGAAAAGCGAAAAAAGTACGGTTCTTGGGGTTCGGTTCAGTTCGGTTCGGTTCGGTTCGCCAACTTTTAGTATAAATCACTCAAAATTATCTTTTTTTATGAGGGTTCGGTTCTGAAAATAGAAATTAAGATTCGGTTCTAAAGGCGAGAAAAGTGAGATTTTTTGGGGTTCGGTTCGGTTTGATTAGGTTAGCCTCCCTGATATCAACCTGGTTATACATTGATATAATATTCATCATGAGTAAATGTTAAAACAAAAATATCAGACAATGTAAATTATGGAATGATTATTAAATAGCAATAATGTCATTTCAATTTGAATTCATAATTATGACAATTTTAAGCTGTTCAAATTTAAATAGTTTAATTTGTTGTTTGATCATCTGAGCTATTCGAAAAAGTGTAGGAAGGCGATGAAAAATGAGTATTTGTATGACTGAGTCAATATTTAACAGATATCATCTGCTCATATTCTTAACATTTTCAATTTTTTTTTTTTGCATTTCGATATTTGCCTACTCATAACTGATTCTAAGTTTTTTAATTGACAAAATCTTATTACAAATATATACCTAGTAATAAGTTATGCGGAATGTTCCCTTAATATATCACCTAGTTTGTGTGCCTCATTTCATGTTTCAATTAATCGAGCCAATGTCACAAAAATAAAAAATAAATTGATTGTGGGCGTAATAACTTTTATTTTGCTGATATAAATACAATGACATGCATAAAAAAGAAACATGTATTGTTTATACCAATTTAATGAGAATTATTTATGTCAAATTTTATTTTTGGCAAATTACTATTCCAATAATAATTGCAAACAGAAAGAATATAGTGCAAAACAAAAAAAATGAAAGAAAAAAGTTGGCATATGTTTTATGCATTTTGGTTTGTTGCCTATTCCTGTATTGCTATTATTAAACGAGTAATAAAATAGAACATGGTATTATTTTTTTTTCTACCAAACATAATTAAAGTAACAGCAGATGTTTGTCTGAAACATAATACAAAAATATATATTTCAGCTGTCGTATTGTTTGTTGGTTTGCATCAATTCAAAAAAAAAAATCATATAAACTACAGGGCATAGTCCACCGTCCACCATTTACACTACTTCATAGAGTATATGTGCTGAACAAACTAATTTATAGTTATTGTACGGTCACGTGTTAGATATTAAAATATTCACGATATTCCCAATTCAAATCAGAACTATTTCCATTTATTGGTCTTCTTAATAGGTTTGAATTCAATTTTGGATAAGTTTTAAATGACAGTTGAAAGAGTAGTACATTGAATTATTGATCACGATCATAAAATACTACCTGCAACCAACATTGAAATTAAAATATATAAAATCAAACTGAAATGCCATAAATTATGCAAAACACTAACCCACACACACTAAATATCCACATCATATATTGCATATCAAAAGACTTACTTACGTGTTATAACCTGCAATTTATTTTAAATGAAAATATTCTAATTATAAAATTTATAAATAAACGAATAGAGTCTTTATGTTAGTTTTAATTATATATATATATATACGCGTATTGTGTATGAATGTCCCCCATATATATAATACAACTAGTATATTATATATGATGTCCCCGCACGCTCGCAGAAAATTGTAATTTTGCCTCTATTTTCTTTATTTATAAATATATATATATATTTTTTTTTTATTATTTTAGAACACTCCATAATTTATAATAAATGTCATGTTAGAAGACATAAACGTGAATTTATGAATGACATTTCCGCATTATTTACAACTCAAAACTAAACAAAGTTAGCATATAGTAACCGTATTTTAAAAATATTAAATTTATTGAATTGCATTTTGGATAATTCTTTTTACATAAACAAAAAAAAAAAATGAAATACTTATTAGTAAAATATAATAGAAAGCCTGATTACGATAAAACATTCATAACTTATAGCAAAGCATCTATCAAAGAATGGCTATAGTCAGTGGATAATGCGTTCAAAGTTCTTCTGCATAGGGAGCAAATTAAGTGAAGTCAAGAATTTCATTTATCAAGATTTTCCGTTACCAAAAATGTAATTATTCACCAAAGAAATGTGGTCATTTCGTCATGCTCCGCATTTTTTTTGTTTTTTTATTTTATTTTGGTTTTATGGCTCTCACTTTTTATTGTTTTGTATCAAAATCAAATTTACTTTCTTATTTAAATTTCGGGGCATTTAATTTGAATTAATTTAAACGCATTGACCGATTTCCATAAACGGATGGATGGCATGCAACAACAACAATTCAGAACTAAAAACGAATACAAAATCAAATATTATAAAGCATTACGGTGACAAACACATTATGTGTTAAATCAACCTTGAAATTTTCACTTTTGTATTTATTTAAATTTAAATTTTAAATTATGTAATTGTATTATTTAATTAAATTAAAAAAAAAATAAAATAAAAAATAATAATAATAATAAAAAGAATAAAAAGAATAAAGAAAAAAACAGACCAAACACGGTTCAACAACAACAACAACAACATTTAACGATCTTGCGTGTTTTCTTTTTTCTTTTGCTTTTCACTCAATGCGACATATTTTATTTATAAAATACTCTTAAGTAGTTAAATTACCTTTAGATTTGTTTTTTTTTTTAAGCTGTGCATTATACTTTATACCATTAGCACACGGCATTAAGTTTTGTTAATTATGGTCGAGTCAGTAAAAAGAGATTAATTTTATTTTTGCATAATATATTTATTAAAGGTTTCAATTATTGCATACATACTTTTTTTTTTTTAATCAAAATGAATGTTTTTTTTTCTTGTCATTTCTTGTAAATTTGATTACAAATTTTTAAACAAAATGTGTTGTTGTTGTTTTTGTGGTTCTATTTAAGTATAATATACATTTCTATAATATAACAGAATACTATTCTGTTATATTATAGAAATGTTTAGCAATATTATGTTACTAATACTGCTAAGCAATTGTTTCAAAAACCTTTGAAACTTTAAATATATTCCAAATCATATTAATTTATGCAGAAATTATTAAAAATGATACTGAATAATTTTATTGGATTGACAACAAATTATTTCTGGAATGCGAACAATCGTTTCCACAATAAATACTTTCTCCTGCTTTTCATACAAAGCATTATACATGTGTACAATTTTCAGATCTGAAATTTTGCTATAATTCATATTCGAATAATAATTTGCCATTTGTAATTTGAAAAATTAGTATCCTTTTCAAAATATTTGAAGAAAACGATGAATAAGAATTTTAAAACATCACTTTTTAACAGCTCCTCGTCTTTTGAACTGTCTACATAAAATGGTAATTTTCATTATTTTTCTTTTTGTTCTATTTATTGAAATAAGAAACAAAAAATGAAATGAAATAAAAGTTCATTCGACACAATATTACTTACACAATTTGCATTTAAAATGTATAATTTCTTTTAATAAAAGACATAAAAAAAAAAACAATTCATAACTTTTGCATTTCATAACCAACAATAAAAGTATAATTTTTTTAAACTTGAGTACACTTTTTGTTTAAAAAAAAAATAGAAAAACAATGAGTTACATGCAGTTTCATTGTCATTATCAGAGTTATGAAGTTATTGTTATTGTTACCATCATTACATAATTGTTTCACTTATATTTCTAAATTTTGTTAAATTACAGAGATGATTGCATTCAATTGGAAATTGTTTTTCTGAAACGTGGATATCAAAGAGAAGTTTTGATTGAATTAGTGATTAGATTGAATTGATGCTCATACTTTATGTACGATTGTACGGTGAAATTGTATTCGGCAACTACATTATCAATTCATATGGAACAGAACCGATTGAATTATAAACCCACCTGTGGTACTAAATGCAATAGATTTTTGAACTTAATTAATTTCACTGGTATAAGTATTTTTTTTTTTTTGGATTTTTGGGGTCTGGTTTAAGTTTTATCTCATATTCAATATTAGCTTTCATACACAAACTTTATTCATAATTTAACATTGGAGTTTTAAGTAAAAGTGTCTCAAATCTTAATGTTAAATTTCGATTAAATGTTCCAAATTGCATGCAATCTGTTTGTATGAGAAACATTCTCTTCAATATAATTTACCTAATTACTAAGTTGATCGGATTTCGTTTCTGTTTTTCTTTTTCTTTTATAGGTACGTTCGGTCGGTTTAATTTTCGATGTCATTCCATTTAATTATTTATAAATAATACTTGCGTAGTTTTCTATGTGTTTTATATGGTTTACTTTTATATTGTATAAAACTGCGTTAGTACATAATTACATATAATTCAATTTTATAATGAAATTGCTGACTACGATTACATAAGCAATAACTAATTTCATCTAATAAATACAATATATAATTCGGGCAAAATAGCAACAATAAAACTATTAAATTACTTTCTGTGTTATTTTTCTCTTTTCGAAGTTTGTTTGTTTCTATATGAATCTGAGTAGCAACCGATTAGCGGAGTAATATAATGCCCCACTTAATATAAACAATTTATTTAGAAGAATATCATCATATTATGTATTTTGAATTCAACATCATTAAGTACTAATAATAAATAAACATTTTAAAATTCAAAGAAAGTCGCAAGATTATGACAATATAAAATTATAAGTATATTTTCTTTTCATTTTATTCATTGTGTCATATGTATATGAATTTTGATGATATATCGAATATTATGCAATCTAATAAAACATTATCAGATCACCAGATCCATTAATATAGAATTATTTGTTATGAATCTCTCACCAATTTAGATTACAATAATTTATTTATAAAAATGCTTGGCTGTTTCTTTGAAATTGTAAAACGCAACGAGAAATATTCATGCATTTTAATATTGATTGAAATCATTTCTAGATAAACAATTATTTTGCTTGTGTGTAAAAAATGATGACGCTACTCTGTTTGTAGAGATTAGTGGTTAGTCGGTTGTGCTTGTAGTGTAGGTAATGTTTGGAATGCGGTAACATATACACAATCTAATATATAGATTGTGTGACGGCAGTGGCTCTGCACAGCGACTCTGATAAATAATAAATATAAAATTTTGTTTTTCTCTTAAAGTGAAAGGAGAAAAGCGATCAGCAAAGTATTGTAATTGAATTTGAAAAATCGTTTTTTATTTAGTTTTATCATTTATTTTGATATTATGGTTATTCTTATTTGATGATTGGATCGATCATATGCACAATGCACATCAAATTTATCGAACATTTAAAAAATTATTCTTTGAAAAAAAGAAAGAAAACTCAATGGGCAGTACACGGAAAAAATCAATAAAATATTATTGCGCATACGAGGGTGGTAAGCATATAATGAAAAGAACAAACGTTCTCTAGATAAATATATCCTCTATCAATTTTTTCAATACTGGAACGGATTTTCTTATTGCTTGAAATCACTCTTCAAAAAAAAAAAAAAAAAACTTTATTCATACTTCCACGAAGCAATCCATGCAACAAAACAAAGTTTCATTTATGTAATTTAATTTCTTAATATAAATAAATCAATGCATTAGACTTGATTGCAGAAAAACAATATTAACTCCCTATGGATTATCTAAGATCTATTATTATTATTATTATTATAGTTATTATTATTACTCTTAGTTTATTTAATCAAGATCCTGATGTATGTTTCTGTGTATAAACAGTTTTGTATGTATATATACCATGCCACAGTCAATATTAAATATGTATATATGCTCGCAGGATAGAAAATCAATAACAATGCAATTCTTTGGAATGGCAATTTAGAATAAAACAAATACTGAAGAAAGAAAAAAACAGCAATCCAAGTAAAACAAACAGGCAAACAAACAAACAAGTAAAATGAATAATAATATTAAGAAGAACAGGCAACTCATATATGCGTATCGTATCGTATCATTTACGGTCAGTCAATGTGAAGGTGTTTTATTACAACTTCATAACAATCTTTATTGTGTGTTTACAAAATATATGTTTTAGTACTTGGATTAACGGAATTTTATTTTTATAAATAAGCTATAGAGGTAGCGTTGAAGCTATTTAGACAAGAATTTGGGTATGATGTAGTATTATTTTATTGTGCGACTACATCATTACATGCAATCCAAATGTTTCGGACATGCAGTTTTGCGTTCTCAAAACTGAAAGTGGAAAATATTAATTGATTTATTTTTTGTTTTTGATTTTGGTTTCTTTTTCTTTTTTCTGTTTTTTTTTTTCAATTTTCATTTTTCTTCTTTGATAGAGAAAAAACTTTCTGAAACAAATTGAATGAAAATACATACCGAGATACACAAAAAAGTTGATCCGGGATCCGTACATAAAATTTTCATACATTTATTCTTTGTTTCGTTTTTTGTTTTGGTTTTTTTATTATTTTTTTCTTCTTTTTCTTTTTTTTTGCTGGTTGGCTGGTTGCGCTTTGCGTATTAAACTTTTTTGTGGAATTTAGTTATTATTGTACGGCTTTTCTACTATTTCTAAAACAAAAATAATGAAATGAAAGTAACCAATTATTAGTTTTCTTCTCCTTCTTTCTTTGTTCTTTTTAGTGCACATATTTTTTATTGTTTGTTTTGAAATTAAGTTGCGATGTAATTTTCGGTTGTTTTATTGATTTATTTTTCTTTATGTTTAAGAAATGTACAAAAGAAATGTTTGTCGTTATTATTTAGTTTGTTTTTTTAAGCTACTTAGTAACTACTTATAAACTTTTTGATACGTCGTCTCAACTGCTTACAGTAAAATTGCAATTACGCCCATGTGCCGCTTATTTATGTGGCATGTTTAACATATTTCAAAAGACTAAAAACTATAACAGAGAAAGAAAAGAAAAACTGCATATAGATTATAGAATAATGAAAAAAAAAAAATCACAGCACTTCAGTTCACAATATAACCTACTTTTTTTCTGTATAGAGACAAAGATTAAGCATCATAAGTATAATGATGATAGGATTATTATGCGTTAAATGCAAAGGCACTTGAAATATTTGAACCATAAAAAGAAAACATATGAAAATAAGTGGATGCATTCAACAAGACGACAGCAATTTTCTACCATATTCTTAAAGTACTTGAAAATATTTGAGCCAAGAAGCAATTAGAGAATTGAATAGTTTTTTTTTTGTTTTTATTAATTTTTGGTATTTTGATCTTAGCTTAGTTTCAATTATATTAAAATTATCACGTACTTTAAAGGCGAACATTATTAAAAGGAGTTTTAAAAGATAGATCGTTTGGACTCAAAAGATTAATAACAACAATTAATCTATGTTAAGATATTGATAATTTCATATACATTTTGGTGAAATACTGAAAAATCAACTCCAATAAGAAGGAAAAATAATGAATATTTTTCTACAACAGTGTTTTCGAACATTCATATTATTTTCAACATAATTTTAAGCCAATTCAATCCATAAAAACATATTAAAAAATTGACCCATATTTTTTACTTGTGAAATTGAAACAATTGAATCCAGAAGGCCAAAAAACAAAAAAAAACGTGTGATCTGTTATGTAGAAAATTATTTTGATTATCGTCGAATTGGTACAATACACAGAACAATGGTTAATTCCTTGATTAAAGAAAAAATTTAAATAAGACAAAAAAAAAGAAACTTAAACCATTTTAAATTGAAACAAATAAGTAAGATAAAACGTTTATAGTGAATAGTTAAAATTATATTATATGGTGCTTTGATTTTATTAGATCAACAGTTCACATTTGAAAGGATCAAGGTTTGAACTTTATATCTTTTTATTTAAATTAAAATGATAGTTCGCCTAAATTAGCTGGTAAATAGTTCTTAATAGACAATGAACCGCTATTTGTTCAATGGCACACCGTTTAACAAAAAAAAAAAAAAAAAACAAGACTATAAATATACCCTAAGAAGAAAGCCAATTAACTCAATTATAATATGTACTTATGAGCTAGAGAAGTAAGCATTGGTTTAGAAATAATCAAATTCATAAATAATAATTAGTTACATTTTTTTTTCTTGTTTCTTTCATCGTCTTGACGATAAAAATACGGTATGAGGTAAGTATAACGTAAGTAATTATTACACCATTCGAACATTATTCACTTTTATTATTCTCGCCCGAAATATTATTCAATAATTATTTATTCAATACTTCATAGTTCATTTTTAAGATTTGTTTGATGTTTTTTTTTTTTTTTTTGAATTATTTTGCCCAAAAAAACTAAAATCGAAAGCCTTGACATTTGCATATTGTCTACGTAAATAATATTTATAAAAAAAGAGCTCTCGTGGTTATTGACTGTTGTATATTGTATAAGTGCCAAAACCAATGAAACTACAATTTTGAAAATTTGCATATAACCGGTTTCATTTTTTTTTCTTTTTCTCATAAATAAATTAAATGAATAATAAATATTTAGTTTTTTTTTTTTTTTTAATATGTAAATATTTAGATAGTTATTACGATTTTTCCTGAAGTTGCTTATAATTATGAATACCGTAGAAATTTCATTGATTTTATTGTTTATTTACAAATAACCAAACAAATAATACAATAGCTGTTTATCGATCTATTCAATGCTAAAGATTTGTTTAACCAATTTATTTAATATTGGGCTTATTTGAAGAACAAATTATAAATAGGTGTTACCACATCAATTTCATCAATATTTGTTTATTTTGAATACTTAAGAACTAGGAATTGCAATAGAAAATTGAAATTGGATAAAAGGAAAGAAGAAACCGTAAAACCCATCATATTAGAAGAATAAAACATTATGTAAGTATAGTTAGTTAAAACGTAGTTCATTTCTATGATTTCAATTTAAAATTCATGTGCAAAGTATCATTAATACGAGCAGGTAATAATAACTCATTTAAAAATAATGTCTAATAAAAAAATATATAAATTATAGATATGTCGTACTTAGCTACTTGAATTGAACCTATTTTTAGATTGTTATTTAATTTTATATTATCATTGACAACACACTCAACAAAGTTTACTTAATAAGCATTTCAATATTAAATAGATAATAATTTTTTTTGCAATATAATTTAATGTTTCCATGTGATGGTTGATTGGAAGGATCGCGGTCAATTTTATCAAAACAAACATGTCTCATTTTTTTTTATATTCTTTTTTATTTAATGAAAATAGATGTTAAGATATTCACAACTATTCACTAAGAGATTTCATAGAATTATAATAAATATTTACTTCATCAATTTTTAGAATCAGTAAGTATAAAAGAAAAAGAAACTAAATAAATCAAATGAAATTTTTAGGTACTTACATTTCAATTGATATTTCAGCATTAAATCCAAATTTTTTATATCCAACAATAGATAATTTACGATATTTCTAAGTAGTAAATCTCAATTATTATCTTGCCACTGTTTTATATGATACTGAAAAATGTTCCGTCGTCAAAAAACATTACTGTTTTATGTTCACTGAATCATAATTGCAACAATAACAAGAATAATATCAAATTATTGTCGACAAAATTTACACATCGAGCGTCGTTGCTAGCGTTATTTTTTTTTTCTTCTCTTCTATAATTTCGTGTTAAAACTTAACGTAAACTTGTTATACGTTTTTTTTATAAACATTTTCCACACAATCGCATACAAAAACTATTTGTGTGATACCATTAACACTCTTAAATTAACTAAATGTAAATAATTGCTGTGCAAATGAAGAATAATTATTTTAACATTTTCATATGTCAATGTTGTTAAATGTAAATTAACATTTATTATAATTTTAAATAATATTAAGTAAGTAAAATAAAATAAAAATAATAGCTGCACTAAGAAATTATAGGCAACGCTACCACTCAGTTCAAACTCAAAAATAAATATGAGAATATGTGTGATGTGACAGCTGGGATGCTTCAGAAATAATGAAATGAAAAAAATAATAAACCGGAATAATAACAAAATAGTACAAGAGCTCTTGTCAAATTTGAATGCTTTTTGATCATAGATTTTACGAAGAAAAAAAAAATATAAGAGTAAGAATTTTTGAGATAGGAAAGTGGGAGAATTTAAAATTTAAATTATAAAGGACTTGTAGTGGATCTTGTAGAGGGTGTCAACCTTAGTTAAAAAAAAAAAAAAAACGGGTTTGCACCCCCCCT
>JAABKK020026831.1:0-16690 GCA_011634745.2 Catotricha subobsoleta | reverse complement strand
AAGCCTTACCATATTATAATAACAATAACAATAATAATAATATGTAATGATACTGTAACATGACTAATATATTAATTAAGAATTCATCTTATTAAATTATTTACATAAATATATGCGACAGCTAATTTTATTTAAAAGAAATATTATGGATTATAAGATATAATATTAATTAATTGGTGAGATTAAATTTTTTTTACAAAAAATAAAAAAGAAATTAAAAAAAAAATCAAACAAACAAACAAAGATGTAAATTTGTAGCATTAAAAATATGCATTATGTGGTATTTTTAATATATGGAAAATGGACAGTACGACTTTAATAATTAATTAGTTCCACTTTTCTCTCTAATGTACATTTATTTCTAATCTAGATCGACTTTGTATGTTAATTATAAATGAAGATTGAAGATTTTTGGAAAACAAGAAAATATTTATTTGGCTATAATAGCGGACTTATTTAAATCTCTTAAATTTTATAAAGAAGATTTATGATGAATAAATAATGAAATAGTAGATTATGCAGAATGCATTCCGGTTTAAAAAAAAAAATTAGATACATTTTATACTTTTATTTGAAATGAACTTGGCGCGCCTCGAAGAAACATGAAAACTTAGACCCATTAATTATTTGCTTTTTTTTTTTATTTATTATAATTATAGTTTTTTTTTGTTTTTTTTTTGCTTTTTAAATTTATAGTTCAACTACGACTAGGTCATCTTCTTTTAAAAAAATTTCAAAATAAATATGCCTAATGCGTAAAAAAATGTAATAAAATCTATCAAATTTAATGGTTCGTATAATTCTTTTTATAATTTATTGTATAGTCATTGCGTGTAGACCGTGGTTCAAACTATAGAGAGATATAGATATAATAGTTTTTAATATTTATTTTCCTTATCTTGTATATAAATTATAAAAGGTTTTACTTTAAAGGCTAATGTTATATTTAAATGATAATATTTAATAATATCGAACGTATGGGAAAAATATAAATGTTAAATAAGAAAAATGAATACACTGATTTATTTAACTGTATATGATGTAAAAGGAGAGAAAAGCAGACGCTATAATACCACTGCATTTTAAAGGGCTTGTATTTAATTAAACAGTGGACAGAAACCGATTATATTACGATTTTATTGTTTTCAAATTAAAATGCATACAATTTGCAACATTATTTATATATGTTTTTTAACGGCGCATTTCGGTTGATCAATTCCCAGTTGGAAATTTTCCAATTGATCACAAAAACATTCCCAGTTCATTAAAGTCCCAATTGATCGCCCTCTTAAACGCTAATTCTCAGTTGAAAATTTCCCATTTGATCAAAGTACCAGTTGGTCAAATCTCAGTTGACCAATTCCATTCCATTCCATTCCATTCCATTAAACGATATTTGCCACCTCAGAATAACATTATGCGCTTTTCAAAAAAATATCAATACAATTTGATTTTCATTTCATTAAATAATTAAAACTTATCTAGTATTTTTTTTTTTTGCCAAACCTTATTACCTTGAATTCTATATCTATCTTTGGAACAAAAAAAAATATTGATCAACTCTGGGAATATGTTCAATTGAGAAATGTTCAAATCGTATATTGATCAACTGAAACTTTATTCAACTGGGAATTGATCAACCGGGACTTTGATCAACTGAGAATTGATCAATTGGGATAAAATCATGTTCAACTGAGAAATATTTAACTGGAAATTGATCAACTGAATAGTACTATTTTTTAATCAGTTAAAAATTATGAAAAATGAATAAAATAGTAAAACAAATTTTTTATTTCTAAAAATTATGTTGCTTGAATTATTGTAAAAATATTCCTATCAAAATCCTAAAAATTACCTGTCATGAAGAGGATTTTTTTTATTACTTAAGATTACACACTCTAGGAGGTCACTTCTGAACATCGTTCGAGTTTACTCATGTACGAGATATTTTGTATGATAAAATCTGTATGTCATTTCGTACGATATTTTGCGTTTATGCATCAATCGAATTATAACCAAATCGTAATGTGTCGCTACATTGATTGTAATTTGAATATGATTGTGCATATTTATAAATATCGAAAAATTTGTTTGACTTTCTCAGAAAATTGTATTTCTTTTGTCGAGAAAATTACTGTTTTTTTTTGTTGCTAGAAGCCAATCCACTCCGGATTCTTTTCCAATGAAACAGGTTCCTTTTCACTTCAACGCTCAACCAATTTTGAACCGAATCCGGAAACGGCAAAAAGGTTTCAGCGAATTTTGAACCGAGCTGTAAAATGCTAAAGCTTTTGGGCAAACTAGTTTAAAGCTCTCATATTACGAGTAGCAAATGAATATAATTTAAAATAAGTGTGAAATCAATTGTGCAAATAATCATAAAATTTCAAATTACTTAATACATAATAAAGCTTATACTTGAGTTCATGTTCACTTCCTCAGCTTCTTTAAAAATCAAATATTTCTATTTCTGTTTATCATTTTATGGATGCGAATATGTTTAAGTCGATTATCTATCATTTAAAACGAAGCCACAAAAAAATCTTTTTTTAATTTTACGAAAAAAAAAAAAATCAACATCAAGGATAATTAGTTTGAGAAATATATGCTCTCAATAATATTTGAAGCTATCGCAGCACCAACATGATATTGAAAACAACAAAAATAATATGATTGAAAATGTAGCAAACAAGAATTTAAATATATTTGAAAGATTAAAATTAAGACCAATAAATTCTATGAAAAATGTTCGATTGCAATGAAACGATATAAATTGTAATACTTATTACTAATTTTTCAGTTAATAAAATAATCTAAAATACGCAGTTCAATTCATGGTAAAATGCTTGCAATATTTTAATGTTAACTTATAAAAAAAAAAAAACTTATTTTCAACATCAAAAATATAATAATCCTCTTTTGTTTAGATTAGGTAATTGTATTTCCTAACAATAAAGAATACATATAGGTATCGAAATATTTTGTAATTCATTAGCCTTTGCTATCTATATCTATATTAATAGTTTTAACTTAAAATGTCAACATTTTTTTTAAAATGTATTTCAGTTTCATTCCAATAATAGAGAGTATAATAATTCATATCATATAGATTTGGCTTTAAAATGTTTGTAATCAAAAGTCACTATTTCACAAAAATATAAAATAACTATAATTTAATTTATAGATAATTTTATATTTGATGTGTTGTTTGATATGATATTATATTGATTGATTTGTTCAAGGAAAGATTATTTTAGGCTATACGAATGTGGAATGATATAATAGATTTTTTTTTTTTTTGCTCCCCTATTATGCATCATCCGTATTTTCCATGGGAACTGATGAACAAAACTCGGGTTTAATAGCAAGAATCATATTATATATTTTCATAATTTTTCTAAGAATTTCTTTGTCGTAAAAGTCAAACCAATTGAATATTTCTTATTTCTATAACACAAAATTTGGCTATTTATTATAAATACAAACAGCAGATATTTTATGATACAATTGTTAGTTATTTGTATAGAATAATTTAATCGTATAAACCTTCAAAGGTTACGGGTGCTCTATTAAATGTACAATTCATTATCAAACATTATTTTGATGGACAACTTCACAATGACCACAATGACCACAATATCATTTAATCGTTCCTCTCAATAGCCTTATGAATCTTTTCTTCTTCTATATATATATTTTTCTAAATATGGCTTTGAGAAATTCTTTCTTTTGTTTAATATAACAACCACTGTCAGCTACCGTATAACAGAAACTCATACTTAGTTGAAATAAATTTTATTTGCTCTCTTTAATTTTTTTTTTTTAATATGTATAAATATAAATTATGTGCACAAACTTTTATCGGATCGCTTTAATAATATTGTAAAATTTAATCGTTCCGACAAAAAAAAAAAACAAAACAAAACAAAAACTAAACTACCAATAATAATAATAATAATAATAAAAAAAATATTTAAATAAATAAAACGAAATGAGCAAAAAAAAAACCATCAAAAAAGAAGTCTTCATGCTTAACAGCTGAGGTATATAAAAAAGATCGCATTCGTAAATTATGCTAGTATATCGAAAACATCAAAACTATACACACATATATTGCATCAAAATGGAAATACAAGCGGTAATAGAAATGTGCTTTAGCTTAAAATATGAAATATTTATTTATTCATTTCAAAATGATTTAGTTTTCTGTTTTTTTGTATTTTTTGTATTTTTTTATTGAGAGAAAATGAATATGTTCTGCTGAACGACACATTTATTTTGTTTATAATAGTTTAGTGAAATTCTATAAATTGTGCCGAAATAATAACAAAACGTTAGCAAAAATTAATGTGATTTTCGTGTTATGAATATTAAATAAATGATTACAATGACAATATTACTTACTTAACATTTGTTCATGTTTATGTTAAATGTTTGATAAAATATAATTTGATGTTGAAAGAAAATTTATTTTATGCGCGACTTCTCAAATAATTTATCCATTTAAATCGACAATGACTTCTTATACATTTACACACTTATTATATACCCGTCTATAACTTTTTTTGTTATATTTCTATCCATATATTATATATTTCTGTGTTCTGTTGGAAAATGTGCGTTTCAAATATGTATTACTTTTCATATCAGAAAGGGCAGACAAGAAAAAACAAAAAACAAAAAAAAAAATAAAGGATAAAAATCAATATCAGTACCTATTTTGAAAAGAAAATAAATAAAAGAAAAAGAAAAAGAAAAATGTGTTGAATGTGTGAATTGTATTACAAAACGAAAAAACAAAAAAAAAAAACAATGAAAATAAATATGAAATAAAAAATAAAATAGTTCTCTTTTGCGTTATTGTCTTCAATCTTTTATTTTACGTTTCGTTTGTTTTGTTTTATTAAACATTTTTTTTTTTTTTTGTTATTGTGTAGAAGTGGATAGCGATAGGTAATAAACTTGCGATTATGGGGTTTTTCATTTTATTGAACAACCAATTTAAGTTGCGCTCTTTCATTCGATTATTTTTCATTGCAAACATTTACAAGTTGGAAAATGCGAATAAAGGAAATCAAAGTGCGTATCAATGAATTGGCATAATGTGTACACCACACCGTTTCACATAAATTACACAATCACTTAATATTTATAAATATTCAGAAAAATGGCAAACAAAAAAAAAACCATTTCATTTCAGAATATTCATTTCAATGCTATGAAAATGTTATACGTGACATCGCATTTATAGGGCAATATGCAAATGGTCAATTCTATTGAAAAAAAATGAAAAAAATAAAGAAAAGAAATCAGTAAAGCGCATATAATCTTAATGTAAAATAAAACAATAAAATAAAACAAAAAAATATGCAAATAATCAGCGAGGCTTCTTTAAAAGCAATAAACTCTACATTCGTCATTAGGTCAGATTAATTATATATCATTCATATTAGTGTGCTGTTGATGGAATGCCCACCGATATTGATATCTCATCTTAATCGATTTAAAATAACCTTGTCATTTTAAACCGGTTGAAAGCACAGTTAAATCGTTATGTTCTTCTAAATTACTATTTCACTTTGATGGACATTAATTAAATTAAGTCATTAACATTGTGTGTAGTTTTTTTTTGTTTTTTTAATTTGTATACCGTAGGATCGAAAGTTATATTTTTTGAATTAATTCGAACATGATTTCAGATTACGAACATTTTTTGTATGGGACTGAATGACGTTGTTGATCAATAGATAAAAGAATATTTGAATTTTTCGTACGTTTAACATTTAATTTTTGAATATATTATAGAGCGAAATAATATGCGGGTTTCATACAAATGTGATATGCTTAAGAAACAAATCAATCTAATTTTGAATAGAGTTGTAAATCATTTATTTTTATTAATTTGAATATCGATTGTAAACAATAATAAAATAAGAACCCATAAATTTTCAGATTATCTTTACAATAACATTGACATTAACAATGATCAATGCAGCTGTTATTGCACCACCCACAGATTTACTGGCACCATTCACAATTGATTCGCCTGCATCCGCACCATCACCATTCGTTGTTAATTCACCTGCTAGTCAGCAATCACGTAATGCTAAAAATGTATCTCCACCATCAAAAAGTACATTATCATCGTCCGATGATCGAAATGCAAAAACACTTCGATTAGACCAAGCAGTAGATTCTGATGGTAGCTATCACTATGCATTCGATACAGACAATGGTATAAGTGTTCAAGAACAAGGTCATCCAAAAGAATTAGGAGGAAGTCCATCACAAATTGCTGAACAAGTATCAGGTGAATTTTCTTATATAGCATCAGATGGATCACCCATTAGCTTAACATACACAGCTGACGAAAATGGATTTCAACCTATGGTAATATAAACTATTTAACATTTATAAATATTTAATTGGTTTCTATACATTTTCATTTTGTTACTGAATTAGCGAAATGTATATTGAACATATCCGAGGATGGTTTGTTAAATATAAATAATACCGCGCTATATATATATATATAGCTTTCAATATAAGTCGTGTATTCATTCAATGACCACCATTACTTTTCACTTAACATTAATTACAATTTTGTATGAAATTCTTTATCTTCTCCTATATTAACCTCATATTATAAGAAACCCATTAGATAAAATCAATTGAATAAATGGGGCTATTTATCTTTTTTTTTCTTTTTTTTTTTTTTGTTTCTCTCTATTTTATGTTCAATGTTCATTCATACCATAAAATACTTGTCAAGATTATCGATCTTATACACCTTAACATATATTATTACTCTTATATAAAATGATATTGTAGGCTGTGGTGTGCGTAGCATATATTTCAGCCGCCCGAATAAAACCACCTTCATATTTACTGTATGGTGGCAGTGGTTATATATAAGCAAGATATATTCACATGATAAAGTGGGATAAAGTCTGTTTGTCTTTATTTTTGTTTTTAAAAGACTTCATGAGAATGAATGAAAATAAAGTTTATGCTTTTTCTTTCACTAGATTTATAATTTTTTTTTGTTTTTTTGTTTTTTCTAGCTGGTTTACAAATTTATGTACTTACTCTTCGTAAAAATAATTCAATTCAAATGCGATTTTTTTGAAATATACTTTGTGATAAATTTTCACTTTCCTATCTAAAGAAAATGATACATTTAGAATTTACCGAATTCTGAAAATAAATTTCTTTTCTTCTTTCTTTAAACAATTTTTTTTTTTTTTTATATTATTATTGTAAAGTGCTTGAGCTATGCGCTCACAGTTGGTATCTTTAATAATTTTTTTTTCTTCTCTTATTTAA
This sequence comes from Catotricha subobsoleta, assembly GCA_011634745.2. Lineage (NCBI taxonomy): Eukaryota > Metazoa > Arthropoda > Insecta > Diptera > Cecidomyiidae > Catotricha > Catotricha subobsoleta. The sequence continues at coordinate 9,364 of JAABKK020026831.1, read as the reverse complement.
GGGATCTCATTTGCCTACTCCACATCCAATACCTGAAGCAATTCAACGTGCCATTCAATATATTCAGGCTCGAAATACATAAATAATAATTTAATTTATTTATTTTCACGATTTTTATTTTTATTATTTCATGTAAAATAAAACCTACACAACATACATAAGATTTAAGTAATTCATATTAATGCTAAATTTATATTATATTATATACAAAAAAAAAAAAATAATAATAATGCTGTGTATACTTCTGTTCTGATTCTAATATTATAGATCACGCTCTTTGAAATAAAAATAATGTAATAATAAAAAAAAATGTGTGTGTGTTTGTTTTTTTTTTTTAGCTTCGTACGTAGATGATATTCTGTAATATAACAACGTCACAAAAATTGTGAACACGATCTATAAATAAAATTTCGCATAAGGATGGGTGTGAAATTAAATCGTTAGTCGAATGCCTTTAAACAATTTTTTCTCTTTTTCATCTTAAGTGTCCCATAACCTCTAGTTTAATCTTGTAAAAAAAAAAAATAAAAAACAAAAATGAAGAAAAAAAATAATTGTCATCGTAACGCAAAGTACTTAGTTCTTAGTAATTTCATTTATGTTTAAGCAGAGTAAATGATTAAATGGAAGAGAAAAAAAGGAAATATTATGCGAAATTAGATGAATAAGATAGTGGTAATTCCTAATTTTATTTTTATATAACGCTAAGTGGATAGATTTCTGATCAAAGAAACATTTCGAAATCTAAAAATATCAAAAGTTCGGTTCGAAAACATAAAAAACATTGTTTACAAGCAAGTCGGATAAATTATAGATCTCAGCTGTTAAACATAAAATCATCATGAATAAATAAATATGCTTTTCTAAGTTGCTCTGCCTTATTCTATATACTTAAATAAATTTAAATTTTGTGAAATGTGTGAATTATTTGATATGTGAATATAAAAAAAAAAATCGTATTATCCCCCACTTGAGCACACAATACAAAAGCTTTTATAATAGCATTTAGCAAATTCAACAGATGAAATTATCCATGTGGCTTTAATCCATATTTTTTGACAAGCAAATCATTCATAAAACAATAAACAAATAAATGTATGGCAAATTGAATGCTCATATTTTCTATTTAGCAATTCGCAAAGTGTTACTTTAATTCTTATATTACATTCGTTTTCTTTTGGTTTTTTCAGGATTGGATGATTTTGATGATTGACCCACAGTTGGACGCAGAATCGAAATTTCTTTAAAATATAAATATTTTATTTTATATCTGTTTTGGCTTTCGATTTAAAAAATCGAAAAAATTTTATTTGAATTTCTTCAGAAAATCCGTTTTTTTGCCATCACGACCCGAAAACCAAAACAGATAGAAATCAAAACCTACATATCTTAGTTTTGCGTTCAACGGTGGGCTAATCTTAAAAATCCCTCCACTTAGTCCTGAGAAAAATCCACATGAGCATAAAAGTGAATACTTGCAAAAATGAAGTTGGTAACTTGTTTTTCTATGTACATTTCTTTTCTACACAAAAAAAAATTCACGTACTAACTGTAATTGAGCTCAATTCCCTGTTTAGAAAAATTATTTCATACCATCATCTAGTCTACGGGGATTACAAACTTTATTTCATAATAATGTTCAAATTCATACTTAATTTATTGTATATGACTAATAGTATTGACCAATAATAATATAGTCGAATTATGTCAAGGACATTATGGCATAAAGGTAAAACATTGGTTTTGTGTACTTTAAACGACTCTATGGTATGAGACCGTCACGATATCAACGTTCATTAATATATATCTTGCAGCACTTTTTATGGCATATGACTTTTTTTTTTCATAAGAGTTAATGTATTTGAATATCTGATTTCCCTACCCTTTAAACAATTATTAATCTTTTATTGTACATAAACATCACATTGTTATGAATTTTATTTTACCTACACTACATAAAATTATTTGTAATTTTAAAATTGTTAATACTAATTATTTCATATTTCGCTATTCGCTTAATTAAAACTTTGTACTTTCATTCCATATCAAAAAGTAAATAAATAGAAAACTAAAGAAAGTTTTCTCACTAAATAATTACAGAAAAGTGTACAAACGTATCTTTTAAAAACTTGAGAAACTTTTCTATTGCCATATAATTAGCAGAATGAGAACAAAAACACAGGAAATTAATTTCCGTGAAGAAAATATTGTAAAATAGTGCAACGACATAACTTTTATGATTATGTTTCTCATTTATAAAAAAAAAAGAAGAAGCGACAGTTATTTTTACTAAATGAATACTCGAAACAAATAATATAAACAGAGGTATTTTTAATGGAAAATTAGCAGTGATAATACAAGCCTCAAACTAGCACTAATAGATTTTCAAATGACAACATTACTTCATTCCCAACCTAATCCACTATTCAATTAATTGTATCAAAAATAATATATTTGCGCAACTGAATTTTTCGTTTTTCGTTTTTTTTTATTTGAAAATCTATGAGTAAAGTTGATTGAATTTGATCAAATAATATACTTATCAAAGCGATTTTTTTTTTATTTATCTTCTTTTTCTTTCACTCTCCACAGTAAAATGATTTAAATAAATTGACAATGATTTGTAGAAAACTTGGTAATATTAGACGCGATCCTAAACCAAATATATAAAATATATAAGTTAATGTTGGTAAATCTCTACGATACAATCTGTCAAATAGACCATAATAGCAAGCACACAGCCAGCCAGATACTTAAATTATTTAAATAGAAAAAAAATCTCTCTCCTTTATTATACAATATAATTGCTTTTCAGTAAATCGATATCATATCAAATAATAATGGAACCGTCTTACAATTTATGAAAAGAAAAAAAAAAAATGAAGAAGAAAACGGGGGAGCTTTTATATAAAAAAAAAAACCCTTATACTGTAAAATATTATGGTTAAATAAGCACTTTTTTATTTTTTGTAATCAGCATATTAACCTTATTTTATGTACGGAAAATATACGTAAAGACATTTCTTTTTTTTTTTATATGCGGTGCCATCGTTTATATTGTCATTTATTCCTGTGAAAGTAGCATATTACCTGAATTTATATATGTCTATAAATTTTTTTTTTTTTTTTCAATGGAAAGAAAGTGTGCATAAACTGACTAAATGTAAAATTATATATGGGGTAGAAATCGTATACATTTTTAATTTTCCACACGTGTTCACTATAATATAATGCCAATGTTGTTATAGCCCACATATTACCTAAAACTAATTAAGTATATTTCATATAAATCAAAATTCAAATCAAAATTTAGCATTATGCATGTAGAGTAGGGTGGTTGTAGTTAAATATGCTAATCGGAATATTGCTACTTGTACAACCGCCACACCTCGATGTCATGTTTAGCCACAATAATAATAATTTAATTGTTAGTCTTATTAAGGGAAAATAGGTAAACTACTTTTAAGAAAATAAAATAATTTGCAATAAATGTGAAAAATAAAAAAAAAAAAAAACCAAGAAAAATAATATAAATTTTCTAACTGATAGAAAGAAAACAAAGCAATTCAAATATAACAACATCATCAAAATAAATTCGCTCGAACATTCTCGTTCACCCATAGATTTTCTAAGTTGTACACAAAAAAAAATATACAAAAACCATGTATTTTGTAGCCTCATGTAAATTAATTGCATAAATTGCTCAATTATGTAAATTCATGGCATTTCGTATTTATTACGAGAATAATAATAATAATTTGACTCGGGTATTATTTGCGGCTTTTCATTTCCATCAAATTTAAATTTTCAATTTGAATAAGTTTTCCACCAGTATTATTTTAAAGTTTTTCATGTTTCATATTTTTTGGTTTTTATTTTTCATATATATTTATATGTATTGTACATATATATATAATATATATTTTTAATAAAAAAATGTATTTTCATGTTTTTTCCATTATATGAACATTAACTAGAAAGTTATTTTGTATACTTTTAGGTTTCCAAATAAAAGAAAAATAAATGTTAAATTCAAGAAGCGAAGAAAAATGTGTATAAGTTGAATAAACCATTTTGATGTGACAGAATTCAGTTTTTGTCATTTTCAATTCAACAATTGTTTTCAAAGAATTTTATTTCTTTCTTACGCTTTTGCAGTAGGTGGTAATAACCACCCCGGTATTAACCGACATTTACCGGTTTTTTCCACTATCGAAAATCCCTTGCTTTTTACCCATTTCTTTTTGTTTCATAATTAAAAGATTTAATTTTTTGTTTTCTTGAAAACAAAACATATTTTGATCTTTATTTTCATGTTAGATATATATTTGAAATCGTTTTAATAATAATATAAAACTGTAGTTCTACTGGATCTTATGGAAAATATTTAGATTCTTTTATTATCCTAATTGTGATATCGGTATATTTTTACCAATATTTCTGAATGTATGCAGTCTCTTAAATCATTCCAATTATAACCGAATAAAGAAATGTTCTTTCAATTCCCGCTGAAGTTGCTGAACAAATTAAAAGATTTCCAATAAATGAACAGAATTCAACAGATAAAAGAGCCTCTTTTGAATTATTTAAATTTCCCACTTCTTTCGTATCTTTTTATACTTAACCTATCAATATATGAGCCACCATTTAAAAGAACTCAGTGATTTCAGTGTCTCTTTTTTGTGGATATTTCATCAAATCATAGAATAATAATAATAATAATTGGGATATTTTTCATGAATCCATTCAGAAATTTTATTTTCTCCGTTAGATGTAAGAGTAAATTCCATTATATATTTTAAGTCAATTTTATAAGCGCCAATAAGTGAAAGGCGTAATTGCTTGAACATATTTTTTGTGAATATCCAACAAATTAGGTCATATTTTCCCACTATCCAGCCTTTTTCAGAAAAATACTGAGATTTTGCGAGCGCTGCTTTGCACCCAAAATTTTGAAGAATTTCGTATCTGGCTGATTTAATTTTGAAATTGAAAATATGTAGCATTTGTCTGTATTTAAAAAAAATTATGATTGGGATTCAGCACCGGTGTTAAAATCATTCATCGTTCTGAGCCTAACACAACTAACAACACTGATATACAATCGTTCACCCCATAAACGCTAAGTAGTGAATGACATAATATAATATACTTTCTCGCGTACATCGTTAAAAGGTAAAAAAGAAACAAAAAAAAAAAGAAGTGGAAAAGAAGTCTACTTTTTTTTTTCTAGAACAAAACCGAGTAAATTTTTCCTCTTTCTTTTTTATTGCTATATTATACCAGATTTGTGACGATTTACCTTACAATATTGTGGAATATTTCGAGGGTATTTTTTTTCCTCTTTTTATTCTTATCTTGTTTTGGTAGTTGTATTATGCTGTTGGCGGTATTATAATCAATATACTAAAGTTTGTGCCACTGGGTAAATACATTCTATGTAGTATTGTACAGGTTGAAGGTGCGAGAGTTAAATTATTGTAATGTTTCGCGCTAATTAAATACAGAAAAGACAACCCTATATTTATTGTGTATTAGTTCATTGCTTCCATTGAGTATTGCGGTAGAGTGTATCCATACATTTATCTATAGAGAATTAAACATGAAATACAGGTAACCGCGCGATGACTTCATAAATTTTCCAATGGACTGATGGCATAGTCGTTTTATACAATGAATAAATAGGGTGAAGAATAACTTTAAGAAAGCTGAAAAGAAGAATAAGTAAATAATTTATATACTTTTCAAAGCTAAATTCTATATACAGAAGAATATATTGTTAAACAATATTATATAGAAATAATGTAGAGATCTAAACCCCAGAGGCTTATGGAAATATCTTATTTTTGGGATGCATTACGAATTTTTATATTATAATACTTAAAATAATAAACAAATTTACCAATAATGAAAAACACTTTATCTAATATTTAGAAAACATGAACCATCAAAAATATTTGACATAATAGAATTAATGAATAATTAATTGAAATGTAATTCGATTGTTGAAAAATGATATCTAGCCTTTACGTCATAATATTTTATTGAAAATGTTTCTGACGCAATTATATTTTTATGGCATTAAAAATGTATTTGGAAAGGATGGTTACTTCAGGTACCTACATATACTTATTTTTTTTTTTTTTTTTTATTCTTTCTATTTTCAATGAAAAGTCTTTGGGTAATGGTTGTAGCACTTTGAAAATATCATGTCACCGGCATATATAGGCAGAGTAATATTAGAAACTGTATGGTAGACGATACAAAATAATCTACGTGTTATATACTTTGGTCCGGGCGTACACTGGTACATATATTCATATAATTTTATTAAAGCACTCATCAAACACGAAAACTCACTTAAAACATTCATTTTGAATTTAATTTACCTTATGTATTAGCTTAATTACTCAATTTGTAAAATAATGATAGAGAAAATAGAATTGAAAGAACAGAAACAGAAATGAGAAAACAAGAAAAACGAAAAATGATAAAATTCATAGAAAATAAACTTTGAACTTTTTTCTTTTCTTATTTAATGATTCTACACCTAAAACTAATGCTCTTTTAATCATTTCAACTAGACTGTAGAGGTAGACTGACTTATATATATAATACTTACGATGGTATAATGGACTATGGTGTAATAGCAAAAATCAATGTTCTCGTTTTATCTTCTTTTTCCATAAATAACTCGATTAATATTGTCTGCAGGCAATGATTCTGGGAATTAGAAAATGCAATAATGGAATATGTGAGTGTGTGTGTGAGTGTGTGTGTGTGTGAGTGTGTGTGTGTGTGTGTGTGTGTGTGTGTTGCTCATTTAATACCTTTCATCAATTACAATGATAATACATTTTAATATATAATCGGAAAATTATTAACCATAATTCTAAGTATTGGCTATGCAATATGAAATGAACTTTTATTTACTAGTAATGGGTGTGTAATACACTGTGTATAATATAGTACGAGTATATACAAGTATCTAAATAAGTTATTAACTATCCATAATAAATTATTCAATAGATATTTGAATAAAAATATATAAATGCAAAAATATATATTATCTATAATATTTAGTATTTTTTCAAAATGATTATCATAAAAATATAATCATACAATTTTTGTTTTGAGTTAAAATGTATTAAACGCGACCTGTAAAATGCAATTAATTTATGAAAAAAATTAAATATTGTTTAATAGCAAGAATTAAACGTAAACTCTTAGATTAGATATTGATTGATGAAAATAGAGTTGCCGCAGAACAGCAAAAAAAAAAGTTCGGTCGAACCGAAACTTTCGAACCGAACTTAAGAAGTTCGGCCGAACCAATCCGAACTTTAAAACCGAACCAAACCTGAGAAAAAAACAAAAAAAAATCTGAAATAAACAAAAAAAATCAATTAATCATTCAATTTTTACCAAAAAATATATAAAATTAAATACAAATACAGATTATTAAGCATTACAGCACTAATTTAGGTGAAAACTAGAGTTAAGCTTATATTTATTTTAGAAAAAAAAAAAAAATTGTTAGGAAAAATAAAAGAAAATGTTCTGCGAAAAGTTCGAATTAATTTTAAAAGTTCGGCCGAACCGAAACACCTCCGAACCGAACCTGTTCTGCGGCAACTCTAGATGGAAATAACTTGTTTTGAGCAGGGATGTTAGCGTGGAAACGTTTCTGGAAAACTCTCCACATATCGGTTCCATTAAAATTTTCAAAAACTAAAAAAAAAAAATTAAATCCTAAAACAAATTTGTAAATTGCGGTAAATGCTTTCATTTTACGGACAGATTCCTAAATAGTATTTTTTATTAGTTTTTTCTTTAAAAAAAAAAAACATTTTTGGAAAAGTTGTAAAAATTCCGGAATTGTAAACGTTTCAAAAATTCATCGTTTCCGGAAAATTGCCAACTCTAGTTGTGAGTGATGATATTAAAAATTCTAAATTAGCTTTGTGATTACGTTAATAAAAAATACATTGCAATGTGCTACGAACCCGTTGTTGATTATTTTTCTACTTGTTTATCTTTTAATCATATTTAATCATGTTTCATGCTTCTTCTTTTTTACTTTTTCTCTATTTTTTATTATTTTGAAGTGATGCCCTTTAAATAATATTTTAATTTATTTAAATTAAATAGTTATCGCTCCATTATTATTATTATTATTTAATGTCACATTAAATAAATTTTTGTGTAAACTAAAACCTATAAAATGATATAATAATTTTAATTTTAACAAAATACATAGAATTGCTTTCAATTCTGATATCCTCTCGATGAATTATTTATTTTCCAAGTTATTTACAAAAGTGATATTTAATGGTTAACAACATAAAAATCGCATTAACTTAAATATGATGATTTCATTATCTGAATATTAAAACACGTGAGAAATGTTTTTTTTTTCTTCTAATTTTATCGATGTATATATTCTTTATTATTTATATGTTGCCTATTATCAATTTTTCAAATGACTTTCTAAGATAGTATCATATTATGTATTTCACATGGGATAATCCGCCCAAAATCAATTGACTACATTATTCATAAAGAAAATTGAAAATTTCAAAAAACAATACACTATCCCAAGTGAAAATAACCATTTGATCACAATTTAAATATATTTAATTCAGTGAATCAACAAAAGAGAAACCAAAAAAAAATTATTCATACAATTTTCATAAAATGTTTCAATCCTAAAAACCTAAAATATTTTGTTCCTTGCTCTTAATTCATACTTCAAATTCATTGGGTGAGGTTATTCTTTTCTGGTTCGAACTCTCCAATTTTAATATATCTACAGCAAACTAGCAGTTTTCAAAGTGTTTTAATGGCGGATAAACCTAAGCTGTAAAAATAGTGATATTTAAAAAAATCAATGATCAAAATATCTCTTGACACTTTATTATTTTAAATATACACAATTTAAATTGAAAGATAAAAAAATAAATAAATAAATAAAAGGTTTCCAAAATGTAAACGAAAAGTCAAACCTTTTGAGGTTATTTTAAGAATATTTAAGACTATTAAAGCATTTGACAAAGCATTAATAAAGGGTACCATGAGATACTATAAGCTGTCCTTTTTTACTTGGGATATTTAAAAAGGATTCTATTTTTTTTTTTTTTTTGTTTGTTTGAATAAAGAAAAAAGTTGACCGACAGAATTTTATTGTATGAATAATTTAATTGAATCAATAGAAAACACAGATTCTTTTAACATTGTGCCAATTACTATTTAGCGTAACATTTCAATAAAAAGGTCATCGGTATAATATTATATAATTTAAACTATATATAGAGATTACCAATGACACAGACATTACACTTAAGAAAAAAATATACATACATAT
>JAABKK020026820.1:0-16693 GCA_011634745.2 Catotricha subobsoleta | reverse complement strand
TTTAAAGCAGGGTTTAAAAAAAAAGATATAAACAAAAAAAGAAAATAGTTTTAATTTTAAAAAAAAAATAAAAAAAAAAAAAAAAAAAAAAAAAAAAAAAAAACATGAAGTAAAAAAAAAACATAATCATAGAGATGAATTCTTCAAAAAAAAAAAAAAATTACGAATAGATAAAATAGAATTTTTCTTTAACAATTGTTGAAGAAAACCTAAAAAAAAAAAAAAAAAATATATAGACAGGGTATTTTTTAAAATCTTCTTATTGCGTGTCATTTTTCGAAAACAGCTTGCATTTGCAGAAGAGAAAAAAAAAGATATTTTCCGTCAAAAAAGGAATAGACGATGCGACTTGTCACTTTTCCACGGCCTAGATGATATTTTGGACACAGACTAAATTCTTATATTCCCTATTTATATGTACATACTGATTATTTACGAATTATTTATCTATGACCGAGTTCTCGAAATTAGCCAGAACTATTGTTGATATTTAGTTTATAAACAAGTACCTACTTACAATCAATAACCATTTATTATTATTTATTATCCATATGAAATCGAATATAAAATTTTATTGTTATCGTATTACTCGTATAAAGTGTCAGCTTTGCAATTCAGAAATTTCGATTTAATGTCTACCTATATGCTACTATATATGCTATTTGCCAGTTTTAAAATAAATTTTCCATCTATAATTAAAAAACATGTTGGCCTATTTCGCTTACGAAATATAAAATATTTTATTTCACTCAATCACTGTTCAGTGTTTATTTATTTATTTTTAGTTGAGTTCAAGGTTAATTAGTACAAATGTGTTTTTCCTTTCCTTTGACTTACAAATTTTTGTATAAATTTATAATTTAATTATAATTTATACTGAAGTAATAATATGAATATCATGAGCCAAATAAATCCAGATGAATTAATTTAGAATTTAAAAATAAAAAAAAAACAAAAAAAAAAATGTCATACATTGTCTATGTTGCACATATCATGTACTGTACATAACTGTCTAACGATTTATATTTTCAAAATCATAGTAATTTACGGACGAATTAATAATACATTAAAAAGCTTTAAAGCTCATTCAAAATTAACCTGTTTCTGGAATATCCTTTTAAATTAAACACATATTTTTATTTTTATTTTCTCATCATCTATTAATTTAACTAAACCATAAGCCATATATAAAAAATTCTTATTATTATTATTATTCTTCTAATTATACAATGATATAGGTTTCGTTAAATATACGAGTACATTTAATATTATAGGTAGAAGAAGGGTAGTGGCAGTAGAGAAATAGCATTAAGATCAATAAATAAAATGAAGTATAGATAGCTTGAGCTAATCAAAGAGAAAATTTGCGGGTAAAATAATATATTATATACATACATACATATAGTCATATATATATATATATATATATATTTATAGTACATTTATATTTATGCCACTAATAATATCCAAAATCCCCAATAGACTTATTCTTCAATTTATTTTTATTAAGAAAAATATCAGAATTGATATATCGAAAATCCTATCTCGTATATTTCGCTCCATAATCTCAAAGTAAAGAAACTGGTATAACCGATGGTCAGAGGTATATACAAATGCCATATTAGAAAGTAGATATAAGTACATGTTACCTATATCTTAAACCAACAGTATCAGCTACATATTCATTTATATTTATAAATCCCGATAAAGATTTCTTGCAGCTATTTACAATGATAATAACACACCCAATTTTTAATGTTCGATATTTTATTTTGTTGTTGACGGTATGTATTCATTTCGATGTTGTATTAAACTCCATACATATAATATAGAGAGTTAAAGAAACAAGGTATTACTATTTTCTATTAAGTAATATATCTTTTTCTTTTTTTCTCTTGTCTTTTTTTTTTCTTATTTTGGTAAATATTAAATTTGTATTTCTATTTTTTTTTTTTATTTTTTTTTTTATAAGGCGCTAATATGTCATCATTCAGATACAATATTAAGATCAAATAACCGAAACATTAACAGAATATTTCATATTTATGTGAATTATTGTGTGAAATTTGCTTGCTTCCGTTTAATGATTTATTCGATTTGTAAATTTATGTGATACTTATATTGACAAAGTAATATTAGATGAATGTTGTGTCTTTTTTAATGTTATGTTTACTGTTCAAGGGTAATACTAAACTGTTAATATTAATTCTAAGAATATTTCGAAAATAATGTAAGCATGTGGAAGAAATAAATTTATGTTTTCGAATATAAAGGAAGAATTGAAAAAATAAATAAATAGGAATCCCTAAGCTTTATCAATAGCCAGCCTCTCAACGAATGCATTATGAATGATCTCTTTAGATAATATTATTTTATATAGAATATTAATTATGAATGTGATTTTTCCATCCCCTTCACTGTCTTGCATAACAGATAGAACCGATTATATCACCATATGAGAGATGAGGGCATAATTTGAGTTAACATAACAAACCAATTAGATTTCCTTTTATGTACATTATACATATTTCTATATTAATATAGAGAGCTATTTAATATTATAGAATATTTGTATGTATATTTTATAATAAACATAAGCGAGAATATTTATGTTCTTTATTTATTATTATTTTTTTTTTTTTTTTTGGAAAAAGGTACATATTTTGCCACATCCTAACATATCAACAAAAATATAAAATATAAATACACCCTGCTGTGCAATGTTTACGATACAAAAATATTTCCGTACAGTGTCAATGCACAAGCACACATTCAGTTTTCAGTAAAATTTGTAACAGTAGCTATCAGTATTAGGTTATATAGTGGCAGTGCCCAAGGGGAAACATCTGTCATGTTTTTAAGAATGAAAATCTCAACCACATATAAATGCACCCGCCTATAACTAAAATGCAAAAATTATTCTATTTTATTTCGATTTCTATAATATATTTATGTTAGACATACGATATAAGGTACACACAACGTAACTCATTCATATTGTACTAGTTAGTTAGGGGGGTTGATGATGATGATGATGATGCAAGTAAACTGTATTAAAATTGTGTATACATACACTAATTAAGTAGTGCTATTTGTATTACACTTTTTAATTCAAGTGGCTTTAAATTAAATTATCTCATGGTGCGACGTGTGGTATTCATTTGACTATAGTGGCTGGTGATGATACTTGTTATTCTATTGTTTATATATTTTTCTCTGTTTCTTACTGTATTATTATTGATTTAATCGAAATTCATAAATTTCGAAGATTGAATGAAAATATTAAATTAGTAAATGATATACACAAATCGATATTATACAATTTGAATTCAATTAAAGTTTCTTAATGGTAAGTACATCAAGCTAGGTATATATTAATATCAACAAACTCTGAATTAAATTAGTACTTAGAATTTTTTTATTTAATTTCGGTATTTGTTTTTTTATTTTATTTAAAAAAAAAAAAAAGAAAAAAAAATGAGTCAATAAATAAAAAGTTGGTCAATTTATCGTATTAAAAAACCGAATCAACTTTGAATCAAATTCACATTGAAAATATTTTCTCAATAGACTGTACATTAAAGGGAGGTGTTTTTTTTTTTGGGGATGATGATATTTCTTGTACTCGTACAACGCATATAATATCTTTGTGTATACAATGTAGTATCATGATGCTATTATTTCTTCAGATATATAATACATAGTCATAGTACTATATACAACACAATCGTATTGCTGATATATGTAAACATATTATTATTATATACATAGAAATTTTTGGGTACATGTATACATACGATGGCAGTTGAAAAAGAAACAAGGAAAACGATTCTCTGTGTGTTGAAGGGGATATCGTGTTATACAAATTACTACAATTCGTATATATTTGTTTTCTTAAAGTCGAAACATCAGAAATATTGTTGAAGAAAATACATAGCAGCAAAAATTTAAAATAATTCTCTATTTTATTTGTTGAGATTTGTTTTTGCAGTTTTATTTCGAAAGAGATTTTTTCTTCTTTTTTTTTTTCTTTTTTGTAATATAGGTTAGCTGGTGTTTTACTATTATAATACATTATTTTTATAAAATATAATATATGCGTTATGTTGTTGATGTATGGTATGAAATTGTTATAAATATACATAAAATATATTTCAATTTTGATAACTAAATAATATTTCAAAATAAACTCCACGCTCTATTTAACAATGACTTGAAATTTGAATTTTGATTGGATTTATGTTTGGAACTAAGAAAGAATATTTTCATGTAGCTGACTTATTTTCACTGTATCACCATTGAAAAGATTCTTACAACAATCAGGAAAATTAACTGGATGTCAAATACTTGGAGAAACCAGAAAAAAAAATTCAGATAACAAAAAAATAGAATAGAATAGATATATTTATTATATATTTATTTTATTTATTAGAAAATATAATATCATTTAATAAGTCACTTATTTACAATTACTTTGAAAAATAATGTATTTGTTTTACTCGTATTTAGTTGCGATATGCTATATAGAAATTATTCAAAGTACATTTAGAATTTTTCGAACTGAAGAGCGAACACTTACAAACCAAACAACAATTGATAATAACATTTTTACTTAATGCTAGCTAGACATTATAAAAATATCAAGATTATATTCAACTTAAAGTTTATAGTTTATCTTATTTTGATTATTTTCGTTGTTGATGTTACTTAATTAATTAGAAACTGCATCGTTCAGAGATAGAAAAGCGTCTTGTGAAAAACAGTAATTGCCTTTTAAATTTACAGTATTGCGTGCAGAACATATATGAAAATACAAGTAAAAATATACAATTGAAAATAACATTTTCCCCTTACACCACAAATAAATGTCAATTTGTTTTATGAACTAAGTTTGTTTATTTATTTTTTGGGTATTTTCATTTGGCATATTTGGGTTCAACATTAATTTATATTTTATCTTGGTGTCTGTATATAGCCATCACAGATACAATACGAGGTATCAACTACCAATAAAGGTGGATATTTATTTTTATATCTCTTGTATTTTATTTATTTATGTTTTCTTTTCATTTTTATTTATTTTATTTTTTTATTTTATTTTTCTAAAATAGGAAATTTTTTCTTGTGAAACTTCCCATTAATTTTTATGGTAATCAGTAATCACATTTAAAATAGCAAACATCCAGCACATATTTTTATAGTTAAGCAAGACTTCATAATTTCTTCTTTTTTTTTTTTTCTTTTATTTTTATTTCTTTTTTTCTATTTGAATGTTAATATATATATATATGAAAGCATCATCAAATAAGTGATGACATAGGTCACATGTTTAAAACACTGTTAAAAAATATTAAAGTGTTAATTGTTTATTTTTCTTTTAAATTTACGTCTTATTTAATTATATTCTAACAACATTTTCCTTGTCTTATTTTAATTACAGATTTTTCCTGAAATTCTTTTTAAAGTGCAATCAAAATTGTTTGAAAAATGCTGGAAACCCACGGGACATGAGAAGATTCCAAGTGAGTATAATTTAAAATTAAATTTATTATTATCTAGGGAGAAAAGGAGAGCAATAGATAAAAAATAATCGAAAAATTGGACGAAAAAAAAATAGAAAAAAATATTTTACTATAGTCTTAACTGTTAATGCACAGTTATTTAAACACATACGCCATCAAACACAAAAAGATAAATTTCATGCTGACCTGACCATAGATATTATAGAACGATGAGAGAGTTCGGGACTCAATTTAAAACTTTCCCATATTTTGCAATCCAAGCAAAGGGAAATTAATTGCAACCAAGAAAAGGGATGTAATTACCTCCGATTTCAAGTTTTATAACGAATATAAATTATGCTTTAACATATAGATAGCACCTTCATCACAACATAGATATCTACCGATATATATGTATATACATAGATTCAATTTCTATCCAGCCAGCCAACTAATACAATAGCATTTTCTTTGCTGTATAATATCGTAAAATATATTACAATTATTATTAGACAAAGATAATTTACATGGTTCGGAATTAAAATCTAACCAACTTCCGTCAAATTTTTGGCATACGCAACCTAATTAAATTAATTTTATTACAAAATAAATCTGATTTATTACTTTTATTGCAGGTTGTGATAGCCACGCAGGTATCAGTGGAAGGGCCATTAATGGCCATATCGGACAATATGTTTGTACATAACAATTCAAAACATGGAAGGCGAGCAAAACGGCTTGATGCTACGGAAGGTACAGGAACCTCCCCATTGTCCATTTCGGGTCATCCTCTTGCTCCAGACAGTACGTACGACGGTCTGTGTTAGTTTTTTTTTCTTCTTTTGTTCTAAATTCATTAGTTTAATAATAATATATTTATTATCAATGCGAAAATATACTTAATTTCTTATTATGCAACGATTTTGATCGATCGAAAAAAAAAAATTGCTGGGAAAAATTAAGTATATTACTATCGCAACTCAATTCAATTTATTATAAATCGGTTTCACTTAAATATTTACATCGTCGTTCGTACTATTTTTGGTTTTAGTTTTATTTCCTCTTAATTTTAATTTATTCATTAATCGCTTATCATTTTGTATTTCGATATGTATTATTTAACCAACTATAATTTTGTTGAAACTTTCTTCCAATAATTTGATATTTATTTGTTTTGGTGTAAAAGAGATTAATCGACAACTACATAAAATACGTTTTACCATTTTAATTATATGTATTGTATCTATAATAAGTAAATAGTCTTTTTTTTTTAACATTGTCTATTGTTTATATTTAAAGTTTATTTTCTCGATATTGAATATCGAATAGGATTTTTTACATCTGAAAATTGAAAATAAATTAAATACCGATTAAAATGTATTATTCAAACTGCAACAAAATATAATTCTTATGCTAACTCTATTTGGCAGTTACAAACAATCTCTACAAATAGAAGTAATTATATAAAACCAATTTCGAGTAATATCACTTTAAATCTACTATAATTTAGTCGATTTTGATTGTATTTACTATTTAGCGAATCTATTAAAGATCGTTATGACGGTTTTTAATATAAATATCTACTTATTTTTAACCTTTGGTTATAGTTTTGACCTTTTTTCATTGTAAATCAATTTTCATTCTTATTTATCAACATAAATCACAAATATTTGCGGTTGCAGCAATGCTCAATCATATTAATGAAACCAAATGAATCATACTTAATAATAAACGATATTTTTTAACCGTTTATTTTATCATTTTTATACTTTTTTGACAAATTCAGTTTATTCAAATTTATGATCTCAGTTAACCAAATGGTAAAAAAATATACTTTCTATAGTCTTAAGAGGTCACTAAAATTTCTGCTCAAATTTGGTGTTGTTACCGTTCTGAAAAGCCTTTATCCAGGTGGAAGATACGAACAGCTAAACAAGTTAACATTAAACAAATAATATTTGAATTAAGTTAAAATATGTAAGTGCCAAAAAAATCGAAAAAATAATTAATCTGATATATGTATTTCTTACTACAATCAATAAAAACGTAAAATTACAGATGTTCTTGTTTATATACACCCAAAAAAGCTACCAATAAATTAATACACGACTTCATTTTTTTTGAAAAAAAAAATGCACAAACACAAAATAAATAAACCGAATATCTGATTTTTTCCAAAATTAAGTAAAAACTAAAAAACTAAATGTTATTCTGGTGATATAATTTTTAGTTCGTGCTTATTTTAAATTTAAAACTGCTTAATTTAATTGATTTAAAAAATATTTAGATGAGAATAAAAATTTATTCTAGTTTTAGAAAATTAAAATTTATTTACATATTCAGGAACAATTTTTCCTAAATTTGCATAAAAAAAATTCGAAGAAATTTTATGGAACTAATAATTATCACCTCCACCTCGAAATATGAAAGTTTTTATTTCCCATATAAAAATGAGTCTCCCTAATATATACCTATATTATACATATATATATGTAAAAGAATAGGAGGTTTAAAAATGATAGATGTTTGTGAAAACAGGCATATTTTTCACTAAGTTCAAGTTATTCCTCAACAAAAACAGATTTCCACATAGAAACTAACAATTTACGTTCAAAGAAGCACTCAAATTAGACAAAAACTACAAAAAATAGAAATGATTCAATTCTTAGAATTTCGGTTAATAAACACTTTTAATATATTATTCGGAAACGTGCTAGCAATTTTTCTGTCAACAGAGAAATGGGCAAGACATGCAATACTTATGAATAATAAATAATTTATCATTTAAAACGTAATCAGATTTATCGTAAAACAATCGCCCACATTGTTTATGTGAGAAACTCAAAGCAGGTGTTTAAAGATATTTTCAACCAAAAATATAAATTGAAAAATTTCAGATTGATGAAACGTTTTAATTCCAGTTTGCGCTCAAACCAAATAATAATAATATCAAATTACTACTACAAAAAAAAGGGAAAGAAGTAAATAAATAAAAATAATCCATAAAACGCAACACTAAAGCATTTTTACATTGAATGTACAAGAAGTAAAGTCTTTTGTATGCAGGATCGCGTTAGAATCAAAAGTTTGTAAAATTGACTCCGATTCAGTTGAGCGCCCTTAGAAATGTTTTGGAATGAGGTATATTTGGTACGATACTTCTTTTAAAAACATACAACGACGTGTATAAGAAAAACGAAAACGTTCTTCTGCTATGTATAAATGGTGGATGGAGTAGAAATAAAGACATTATTGAAGCCTCCTACTGTATAATTTCTCTTATTTCATTGTGATTGTATAACGAAAGTTATATGTAACATTTTATATACTTATATTCAAAGTCGAAGCGTCGAAGATGTAGCCATTTCCATTTATATGTTCGTAATAAAGTATTGTATATTATACGACGTGTACGATGAGGTGAAGCTCTATTATGCATCCATAAGTTTTTGGTCGTTAAATATTTTGTCAGAGATGTTTTCTTTATATATACATTCGAATTATCCATTTATCCCTGCATATTATAACACTATGTTGTACCCTTTTTGTAAGTTTTTACGCGTAGGTAGCTAGTATATAAAGACATATTATATAAGAATACCAATATACATACTTTACAATTATTGTGTTGGATTCTTCCTTTTTATTTTTTGTTTTTTTTTTTTTTCTTTGCTGTTTTTTGTGTGTGAACTACTGCGAAAGTTTATAGGCACGCAGATAAAAAGCTATGCGAAAATGTTCCATTTTTTTTTGTACAATGATATGGCGGTTCTTTTATCTAGACCAAAGGAGAAAAACATTATTATCTTTTCCCTCTCAGTTAAAGATTATACTTGCAACACTACCTCACAGAACAAATATGTTATATGTCTATTGTACGTATTCGTCGTAGTTACAATTTTTTTTTTGGTTTTTTGTTTTTTTGTTTTTTTTTTGTTTTTGTTTTATTACATATGTTTGTTTGTTTGCAGTGCAAAAAGCTTACTCAAAAAATTTGTATGTAATCTAAAATAAAATCAGTGCTTCACTTATTCCAGTAATATTTCCCAAATACTGCAATAATGTCAATTCAAAGAATATCCGATATTTCATTTCTACACCAAATCTAAAAAAAATAATATATAACTTGAAAATTTATAGAGCTACTTGTTTCCACACATAAAATACCCATTTTATTTATGTTATTCGTTTAATCTCGTTGGACCTTCAACAATTTAAATTGTTAAACGTACCAAAGCGTTCAATACCGACATACATCTCAATAAGTAGTGCTAAATATTTTAGGGCAAACAAACAAAACTTTCTGTATGCTGTATAAATGTTATATGTTTAAAGGGATCATTTATCTGAAGCTAAACATTTTTCTGAAACTTTTGTTGTGCTACTCAACTGCCATTCTCATGATTATCATCTAGATATTATGTTAGACATTCACATCATAATATAAAGTTATATATAAAAAGAAACAACAAAATACGAAAAGAAAATGGAAAATATTAATAGCGGTCAGTCGGTTTGTTTTTGTTTCCCTTTTTTTTATATCTTTTGATTTGTTTACGCCTCTATGAGGCTCTATAATATTTTACTTTACATTTTACATTATATTTTATTCTATAATTTGTCACACCAGTCGTTTTTCTTATGAAATGTATTATACGTATATCTACCGATATAATCATATCCTTTACAAAAATATAGAAATATATGAAAAAAAAAAAACGATAGAAAAATTCACGGAAAAGTTGTTTTTATGTTGTTTCTCACAAAAAAAACGTTTTCTATTCTATTTTATATTCAGGCCTTTATCCACCAATGCCAGTGGCAACACCATGTATAAAAGCAATATCACCAAGTGAAGGGTGGACAATTGGAGGTGCCCAAGTTATAATTGTTGGTGATAATTTTTTCGATGGATTACAAGTTGTTTTTGGTACGATGCTGGTATGGAGTGAGGTAAAAAAAAAAAATTATTTGATTTTTATTTCATTTCAAATGATTTTTAAGAAAATAAGAGTTTATGAAATGAACTAACTAACCATTGATTGTTATTGTGATTTCTTTTAATAGTTAATTACATCGCACGCCATCCGTGTTCAGACACCTCCTAGACATATTCCTGGAGTAGTTGAAGTAACATTGTCGTACAAAAGTAAACAATTTTGTAAAGGACAACCAGGACGATTTGTTTATGTCTGTAAGTATATTATTTATTCTTGATTAAAGAACGTAGTTCAGTAAAAAAAAGTAAATAAAAATAAGTATTAATTATTATTGTTACGTAAGTTTCAAAAGAAACAGAATATACATTTTATATTCCATACAAAAATATAAACCCATCTAAGCTAACTTAAGTATGAGTGTAAATCATAACTTATGTGTGAGTTTAGTTAAGTTCTTTTGAAGCTTTCACGAATAAAATTACATTTGATCTGATGGTTAATATATTGTTTAGCTCTGAGTGAACCGACATTAGATTATGGATTTCAAAGATTACAAAAACTCGTACCACGTCATCCAGGCGATCCAGATAAATTACCAAAAGAAATTATTTTAAAAAGAGCTGCTGATCTTGCAGAAGCTTTATATTCAATGCCACGGTAAAGTATCCTAAGAATATTGTCAAATATTTTTTTGTAAATATAAGATAAATTATTTATAACGATATGATTTTATAGATCACCGGGTGGTTCAACAACGTTTAATTCATATGCGGGACAATTAGCAGTTAGTGTTCAAGATGGTAATGCACAATGGGGAGAAGATGATTATCAAAGGGGTCAAAGCAGTAGCGTTAGTCCACGTGGTGGCTATTGTAGTAGTGCATCGACACCTCACTCATCTGGTGGTGGTTCGTATGGAGGCGGAGGAGGGGGCGGTGGAAATGGCTATGGGTCAAATATGGGTACATTATCCTCATCATCGGCCAGTGTCTTTAATTCAACATCCAGTAAGTTTTAAATCCGTAATACAAGAAATATTGCGCTATTATTATTTGTGAAATTAATTATAAATGTCTTGCCATGCTTTTCTTTTCTTCTTTTTTTTTTGTTAAAGAAAAAAGTAATAAAGTTGTTACAAATTAAAAAAAATATGAATTGTATTTTTTTTCTTTATTTTCATTATTTTATTCATCTCAGCAAGTGCCTTTGCACCATTAGTTACCACATCATCTGCTTGGCATCAAGCTCTTGTCCCTGTGCATGCTTCACACCAAACCTGGCATAATCCTTCCGCATCCGCTGCTACAGCTGTTTAAAGGCTGCTGCACACTGCGCTTTTTTCTTATGTTAGTATTAATTTTTTATATAAATTTTATTTTTAACTTAATTTTGATTATTGTTTAATTGTATGTAAAGAGTTGCATTTTTCAGTTAATTTAATTAAAAGAATTAAGCAATTGATTTTTATTTTATACATTCGATCTAACTAAGTAAGGAAATTACTTATCGAAGTTTTAAAATATTAAATTGTAATCGAACTATAGTTTATTTAAAGCCTATCATTTTAAAAATTATTTCGGTAATAATATTTAATTTTTCTCGTTTTTTTTTCAGGAGTTGGTGGTTTAGTGAGCGGTTTTAATCCGTTTGCATTACCAACATGTAATACCCAAGGATACTCAACAAGTCCTTTAGTATCTTCATCGAAATAATATTAACTAAATTTTTAATTTTATTAAAATTTGTTTATTCACACCCAATCAACTGCTATGAAATTTTGCCGTATTCTTTATTCACGCATAGTTCAGAAGGTTAACTGTCTGATGGGAAATCTCTTTAAATACAATTCATTACAATGCGCTTAATAATTAATTTGACGATAATCAATATATTATACCTCAAATGGTTTTTCCGAAAACTGTTTACATATTAAGTCGTGACAAGTTGTGATAAGGGATCAGCACCATTTCATAAATAAGTAGTTAGTGGACATTTATATCATTTTTTATTAACAACCAAATATTCCAACGAAATAAAACTTTACTTACCTTTAATTATGAAGAAGGTATAACAATAAAGTTTTTTTATTTAATAAACGTTCCTCGTTTTCATTCATCAATAAAATTAAATTAATATGTGCAATATATTTATACATATTACGAATTTGAAAATATTAAAATATATGAAAAATGAATAAAAAAAAACAAAAAACAGAAAAACCTAAATAAATAAATGAAATTTAAATGTAGAAAAAAAATGAATATTATTTGTTACAAATATTCAAACTAAGTAATTTAACTTTAAAATTAAATGTAAATAACGAATATTTCCTTTCTTTCTAAATATATTTTTAAATTAGATAAACCATTTTATAAATCATAATTCATATCTCTTATCATCTAAAATTAAACAAACCAATACACACACACACACACACACACACACACACACCACATACACACACACACAAACAATGTTAATCTTGCATATCCTTTTTTAAAATTATATAAATAAAAAAAAAAAATCCAAATTAAAATTATGTATTTAATAATTAAATGTCATATCATATGCGGTTTTAAAAACAATTTATAAATAATTTATAAATAAAAAAAATAATAATAAATAAATAAATAAAAACCTATCAAAATAAATTAAATTTAAATTATGAATTAAATTATATTATTGAAAGTAATGTAGTTAAAATAAAATTTAATATTAGAAAGAAAAAAAAAATATGAAAACGAAAAATCAATCCTAATATTATATTTAAATTCTATATTTTCTAATTCTATCAAATTAATTATTTAAAACCAAAGCAAAAGTAAATATTTGAAGCATTAAAATATAATTACCTATAACACAGACCAAAATCCAGACAAGAAATATTTTGAAGTGATATTTTTGAAATCCATTTTGTTCAAGTTTTAAAATCACTTGACAATGCAAGCGCATTTGAACAGACGAATTTTCTATTAAATATTTAACTTTAAGTGACGGTCATAATAAATAATTTGTTAATGATAATATTTAGAATGAATGACAAAAGTGATTAATAAACACATAGAACACAAAAACCGTTCTTCATTTAGATCTTAGATGAATAGAATAAAATTATATATTTTTTTTTTAAATGGTCTTGCCTTTTTAATAAACAACATCACGTATACGAACAGGAACGGATTAAATATTAACAATAATAACACTAAAATGGATCATCATATCATTAGAAAAACGATTTAAATTGGCCAACGAGCAAAAACAGTTATTATTATTTATAATTTACAATTTACAATTTACAATTTACAAAAAAGTTTTCGATTTAATTATTACTCAAATATAAATGACATTAATTTACTTTTTTCAAAACCGCTAATTCCAGACTAACTCAATATATAATTTGTTTTTTCTCTTTGATGCACATAATTCCATAATTCAATAGCAGCATATTTTCAAAAACTATCCAATTTTTTACACTCTATACCAAAATCCAAAATCACACAAGTTGGTGTAATTATCTTATCATGAGTACATAAAACCTACATCAATCTTACAAGATTTCCTAAAGATATATTTTCATGATTGAATACAGGACACCATTCTGAATGATAAAAATTCATATAATTAAAATTGTCTGGAGAAATCTATTTGAGTCAATATTTATAAATTATAAGTAAAAGTTTTATGATATTAATCTAATGAGAAAGAAGCGATATTTGAATACCTTAATGTATGAAATTTGCATAAATATGCTTTTTTTTTTCTTTTATACATTTATTGTTTTAAGTAGTTATTACGCTAAGCAGATATATTCGGATTAGCCAGTAATCAATAGCTACACTTTTTTTGTTATTTATCCGGTAAATATTATGTCTTATCAAAAATTCAAATTCACATAACTAAAACCATCTAAACTATAACAAAAAATTATATACATATAAATAACTAGGTAACTAATCAATAAATTTTTTCTTATTAATAAATAATATAAAATATATTGAATTACGTCTTATTATAAATAATATTATTCTAAAATTTAAAAATAAAATATATATATTATTTATATATATACATTACATATATATAATTAACAAAAAAAAAAAAACTTATAATTCTTAAGCAAAATATTTAAAATTTACTCTGTAAAATATACTGTTATAAAAATTTCTTCTTATTATTATTAATTATTATTATCGAGTATCGACTATTATTATTGTAAATTATTGGAAAATAAAATATTGGTGTGAAATTGTGACAATAAACTGTTTATTTATTTAGAAATAATCTTTCTACAATTAGTTTGGTAGAAATATAAATATAAAGATGAATATATTTTTAATTATGGTTTGAGATTCAGTTTAATTAATCACAGTTTAAGCGTAATATAAACCATACAAATTGATTGTTTGAGAATTTACACTGAGTTTAAACAACGATTTAAAATCGGTTTAACAAAACTTATGTTTAAACCATGATTGAAAAAATGGCCCAACTTGAAATTAAATTTTTCTAAAAATTTAAATGTGAATCATTTAAAAGGTATCTGTTTTTCTTTTCTATCTTCTTCTTTTTTAGTTTTGCTTCGGTACACAAAATAACGAGTACTATAACACTGCGGTTAACCATTAGCTTAAGGAAAACCATTTTCATCCAAATTGAAACAAAAAAAAAAGAAAGTAGAAAAATACTCAGAACTTTTGCTTCCCAAATTATTAACCATGTAAACCTCACAAGCTCCATATTTTTTTTTTTTTTAGAATATCTTCATTAAATTATTTCTAATAACTTTACGGCAAACAAAAAAAAAGAAGTTTATAAATTTAGTCTGAAGTAAGAAAATTAGAAGTTCAATGTAGTAGATACGGTTAAAGTAATTTTTATAAATTAAAAAATCACAATAAAGTAAATAAATCATGAAAATTCAGTAGTCAAAAGCTGTGTATGTACCTACCGCGATTTTCATATTTATGGGTGGTATTCAAAATTCTATGCAACAGTTATTTAAAATTTCTAGATTTCAAAACTATGTGGTCAACGTAAAAATATTATCGACCGAAAATTTTTTCAATGCTTTATAATTGCATTCTAGTTCTATTAAGCTAAATTCACATGGATGTAAAAGTTTGATGTAATTTAAAGGGCATCGATTTATTTCGAATTATTATGTTGATTTTTTAGTTGAATTTCAGCGAAACACATGAAAATACCAACATAATAATACGAAATACATCGATGCCCTTTAAATTACATCAAACTTTTACATCCATGTGAATTTAGCTTTACTCTTCTTATAATTCAGCATTCTGAAAATTATTCCACCGTATATTAAAGTTGAATATGCAGTTGTACACACGTCTGCGCCAGATTCATATCTAATAAAAAAAAGAAAAAAATAACATAGAAAACTTGATTTAAAACAAATTTTAAAATACCCTTAATTCTCAATTAATTATGAATAGTTAATGCTCAGCACTTCGGAAAGCCGTTATATTCAACCAAAAGAATATTTGCCCACGCGGATCCACACAATATTATTTCTAAATATAAATGGTTTGATTATAATAATATTGTCCATGTGTTCCAAATAATATATCTCAGGTGCCATATTGATATATTTATTCCAAAAAAAAAATCAGTAAATAATTATTATTCGAGTGTAGAGAATGTATAGCTGGTTGAATATCTATTAAATGGACAAATGGAAATAATGCAATGAAAAATAAATGTAATGTTCACTTTTAATATCTGAAAGATATCAAACAAAAATCGAAAACACAATTTATAGATTAATCTCAATGAAATAATTGATTGGTGTAGCAAATATATATCGTTGTCATTTTTGTTTCGTAAATATTGTTCTAATCAATGTTTAAAAGTTTCACACAAATAAAATAAGAACAATATTTTATTTACAAGCTTATAAAATATATATAAAACTGTCATATATCAGAACAAACCGAATGAATGCGTTCATCAAATTCTATATTTGCAAAGTTTAAATTTGTTGATCAATTTTTTTCAGGAGTAAACATCTTTATTTGAAATTACTGCATTTATGGTTTAATCATAACCATTATCTGCATTATTAGGGAGTTTGGGCAAATTACGTACCGTAAACGTAAACGCAACGTATGTATTAAACGTACCCATTTTAACGTGTAAATGTCACATTTCACGAAATAATTTACGCTACGGAAATATTATGACGTGTGGAACATTTATTTACGTTTTTTTGTACGGCGTCGTAAACGTAAC